>JAGKTI010018708.1:0-17498 GCA_018397915.1 Birgus latro | reverse complement strand
TTAAAGCAAAATTTGACTTACTGCCATAGTTTCACTTATCCAAGCTTTCTTCCATACCTCTAACAATAACAGTGATCCTTTCCCACCTCTCTCCTTCTGTATGATCACTTTACAAATCTATCTATAGCCAGATGCCTTAATCCCATAAGGGGTGGCCATAAACAAAGCGCCTCCATGTCACTCTGTCCCCTGCCACTTCATTGCTCTCCTCCCAACTTACACCCCCCTATTCCCGAGGGGAATGGGAATGCTGGTGACGGGGAGTGCTGGAGCTTCTGTTTCACTAGCTACCTAACCATGCCTCTTTGATGACCTTTTCAGTGTGACACTAACATGGAGAGTAGACCAGCATACTCTCCTAAACATTTCCTCTAATTATCTTATGCAGTATACACCACATGCACTTTACATATCACACAACATACCCCATTACGTTACAGGGGTTGACGTCAGCAAGGGCATGCGGCCAGAAAACTTCGTGGCGGACTTTTCGGGGGATGCGGGACAGGGGTTCCGCCATCATAGATTGTGGGTCCGGGGCAAGATGGGGCTTGAACCTGTGCTAGAGGGTACAGGGCATTGCAATTCCCAGGCTGCCACTTCCGCTCAACAGAGAGGGGCCCAAACCTGGGAGTAGCGCCCCAGGAGGCTGCCCTGTCAGTGAGTGCATAATGGCAGGGCAGCTACAGTGGCAAGGTGCGCTTGAAGGATGACCCGTGGCTGTCCTGGCAGGCTGCCCCGAGGCCACTACCACAGCCACTGGCAAGGCTGGTGGGCTAGGGGTCCCAGATCCATTGCCTGGACCTGGGACTGTGCAGTGGGTGGGGCCTGTGGAATGTTTACCCCCCCCTTTACTATTACCGCGTATGACCAGGTACAAGAATGAGTTTCACAACAAGCCTGAGGACATTAAATCACTCAGGGGGATGAGAGTGGGTTCATGGAAGGTAGGAAGTTTGAAGGGGTAGAGTGGGAGAAGTGGTTGAGGCATTCAGTAGGTGGGTGGATGTGGATGTTTGCAGGATGTCCGGTACTGGGGTGGATCAGCAAGAAAGCTTGCTGGGAAGGACTGCAATTATAAGCTGTTCTGGCAGGAGGGGACAGACAGATATGGGGATGTGGGTGTGTTGATTGCAGAGAAATGGGTGGAATATGTTACAAATGTTATGAGAGTAAGTGATAAGATATTAGTAGTGAAAATTTTGTTTGGTGGAATGATGTTTACAATTATATCGGCATATGCTTGACAAACAGGTTTGGATGAGGTAGAGAAGGATAGATTTTGGAATGACAATATGTGTAGTAGGTGGTATGGGAGATGATGAGATAGTGGTTTTGGGAGAGGACTTAAATGGTCATGTAGGTGAAGCAGCCCAAGGACATGAAGGAGAACATGGGTGATGTGCATACAGTACAAGAAATGAGGAAGGGGAAAGGATACTTGAGTTTCGGGAGGCAATAAACATAATTGTGTGCAACACACATTTTAGGAAAATACAGTAGGTTGATTACATACAAGTCTGAGGGATATTGCAGCCAGATAGACTATTTCCTGGTCAGGAGGGCTGATGGGAGGTTAGTGAGGGATGTTAAAGATATAGGAAGCAAGGAGTGTGTGCAGCACCACAAATTACTGATATGTGACATGGTGCTTAAAGAGTGACTGATGAAAAAGAGGACTTATGCACCTAGAAGGAAAATGTGGAAGCTGGAAAACCAAGCAGTTAGGGATGCTTTCTACAGAGAGATGAGGAGAGTGGTGGCTGAACAGGCAGCTGTTGACAGAGGCCTTAATGAACAGTATAGAGCCCCACCAAGACATAAAGTAACTTGGTGATGGGATGAGGGCATAGAAGCAGCAGTTAAGGAGTAGAGAAGGCTTCACTGGGAATGGAAGAAGGGTGATAACAAAGAGGAATGCTTGGCTGCCAAGCATAGGCTAGAAGAGAGGTATACAGGGCAAAGTCTGAGTCACAGAGACTTTTACCTAATAACCTAAATTGTGTGGAAAGGAACAATATGATATTTAAAGTAGCAAATCATGTAAAGAGGGAGAACTGGGATATTATAGGTGAGCAGCGTGTGAAGAATGATGAAGGAAGGGTAGTGGTGAACAGTGAGGATATTAAAGTTGCATGGAGAGAACATTATAGCCGGTTGTTGAATGAGGAGTTTGAGTGGGACAGGGAAGGTTTGGAGCCAGCAGGTCCAGTGTTTGGCCCTTGGCCTTTGATTGACGCTGCTACTGTGATTGAGGCAATAGGCAGGATGCAGGTGGGGAAGGCAGCAGGTGTGTCTGGGTTGACTACTGAAATGCTGAAAGCCTTAGGAGATATAGGAAAGAGGTTAGTCACTGACCTGATCAATATGATTATATATGAGTGTGTTGCCCCAGATGATTGGCTGAAGAGTGTAATTGTAAATGTGTACAAAGGGAAGGGTGATGCCCTGGAAAGGGGAAATTATAGAGGTATAAAGCTCTTAGATCAGATAATGAAAGTAATGGAGAGAGTTCTGGAAGGTATGATTAGAGAAAGAATGAATATTGATGAGATGCAGTTTGGGTTTATGCCAGGTAGGGGGACCACTGATGCCATATTCATTGTTCAACAGCTTCAGGTACAATATGTAGGAAAGAAAAGGGAACTGAACTTTGCTTTTGTTGATTTGGAGAAGACCTTTGACAAAGTCCCTAGAGAGGTGGTGAAGTGGGCAATGAGAAAGCCTGGGATTGAGGAGTGGCTGGATAGGGTGGTTATGGAGGTGGCCCATACGTGCTCCCTACGTATCAACAAGTGGGTTTGTGGAGGGTCAGTGCCCCTCCCCGTAAAACAAAAACTCAAAGTCAAATGGCCACTTCTTACGGGATTATGGCGTCAGGCAATAGATAGATAGATAGTGTCACCTGGTGGCACCTGTAGCTTGTGCTTTAACACGTTTTAGGTCTCAAGAGAGAGGCACATATGTAACTGTATCAGTTGTTTCCTGAGTGGCAAGTTTGGGAGGTCAACCATAGTAGAATAGTCCACCAACTTCCATCTCCATTCTGTGAAATTTTGAAAGGATACATGTGGAAGGAGTGCTGGTGGATGTGGGCGTGGTGTGCGACTGGGTGAGCTGAAATGGCTGGTAGCGGGCACAGTAAGGGTGGAGAGGTGCTGGAGTGTAGGGGGCACAGCTGTGAAATGAGGGCTGGAAAATGTGCCGCTTCGTCTGCTGCACGCCGCAGTTCATCCTCTCGACGGTGCTCCTCTTCCTCTGCATGACGTGCTAGCTTCTGTGCTGCCCTTCGCTCCTCCATCCAACACAAAAGAGCTGCAGTATCAACTGTTGCCTGTGGAGGGGAGGCTGCTTGAAAATGTGGGGAGTCCTTCTCCACCCTTGGCAACATGGGAGGGGGCTGGTCCTCCTCTGTTGCCACTGTAGGTTTCTTTTGCCCCTTACCCATGGCTGTGTGCATTGTCTGCTCTGCAGCCAATGTCTCGGACTGACGCAAAGCACACTGATAACCCACAAACATGAAATCTTTTCTAACGTTGAATGTCTGTGCACATGCGTGCGTGTGGGAGATGGTGCTGGTGCGCGTGTGACTGGCGGCCTCAGTGCGTGGCTAGCCTCTTGGCAGGGTAGCCAACTAGTTGAATATACAACCACATCATTACAAATCATTATATTTAATATCCCATACTGTCTGCCGGCAAACTCTGGTGCCACGATGAAGCCAGCCCGTGCGGGTCAATCAGCGCACTCCACTCCCAGGATGAGACACCACCTCATTGGAAATTCCTTGGGCTGGGCTTGGCCGCGGTGGTGCAGTGGGGAACAAGACCCACTCGGCTACACATCCAGTCCTGAATCTGTTTATTTTCCTACTTTATTGTTTGTTTCAGTGTTTATTTTTGCTTAAGTCAGACACAGTGGTTTACTTAATAGGTTCAGCCAAATGTCATCATGTTTGATTTTGTAATCTTACAGTGAGAAGTTGTTTTGGTGTTGAGTATTTGTTGGTCATAATAATAATTTTGTATTGCCCTTGGCCTTTCTTGCACAGGATTTGATATTTTATCTTGTAATAACCTGTGCTAAACAAACCTGGTCATGAGTTCACAATATATGACATCAAAAATCACACTTAACTCAAGTCTGTTACAACACACACACACACACACATAAAACTTAACCACAAACCAAAAACCACGCAAGACACCAATACCAAATTCAGTTCTGAAAATTTCAGGACATGCCATTTCCACTGGTTTTGGTAAAAAATTGGTGCAGCTTTGTGAACACAGCCATCCTGGGCTCTAAAGATTTTACGTCATTATTCCTGTAACATTTCACCCATTTTTAAGGCTGCATATCTCAGGAAGTAGAGGAGGTAGAGAGGACAGGTTTGAAGCATTCAGTAGTACATTAGTGGTAGTTTCACTCTTTAAAGTATGAGCCTGCTGGGTTAACCACATATACAAATCCCTGAGTGTCAAATTGGAATACCGTAAACTTTTTTTTTTTTTTTTTGCCACTTTGGTAAATTTTTAGTGAAAAATCCATACATTCTAGAGACCTGGGGACCAGATTTTCTGAATCTACACAAAAAAAATGATTCACAAACCAAATTTTGAGGACAGTCAGGCCTTGCAGTGTGGAATGACAAGCACTTCAAAGTGGGAAAAATAATTTGGTGTTTCTTGTCACTGACAAAGGACCCACTTTTGTTGCAGTCCAGCTGCCACAGCCACAATAGATATGAAATTCAAACTTCATGAAGCTTCATTTTAGGTATAAGGGAACCTCTGTTCAATATCTGAGCAAAATCTGAGATGATGAGGTGGGGACCACTGATCCACCTGACATGGAATGACTCCCAGTCTAAACCTTCCTGGGTAACCAAGTGCCAAAACAGCCCTATCCATCTACCTCTATCAGATGCCATAATCTGGTAAGGGGTGGCCGTTTGTCATTGAGTTAGTTGTTTCATGTCTATCTATCTCCAGCCAGACGCCATAATCCTATAAGGGGTGGTCATTCATGCTTGAGTTTTTAGCTTTACGGGGAGGGGCACTAACCCACCACCAACCCGCTTGCTGACACGTAGGGAACACATATGGGTTGGTTATGTGGTTACCACCCAGTGCTGTATATGGTTTTCTGCTTACAGGAAACCATTAGCCTTGTCATTCAATGTTAAGCCACCTGGAATGGAAAGAGTAACAAACAGTGCCAGGAATGATGAGAGAAATAGGGAGAGAGGAGGACAGACACAGAAAAACAACAATGAAGCTGAGGGAAGAAGTAGCCAGTGCTACATCAAGTGAATGGATGATGGAAATAGGAAGAGAGGAGAGCAGACATAGAAAAAGAATGATAAAGGCAAAGGAAGACTTAGGCAGCACTACAACAAGTGAATGGATGATGGAAATAGGAGGAGAGGAGGGCAGACACAGGAAAGAAATAAAAAATAAAATAAAATATAAAGGTGAGGGAAGAAGCATTTGGCACTACATCAAATGAGTGGATGATGGTTCTCACCACCTACCAGCTAAGAAAGTAAATCAGGGTCTTGGTGAAGGGATGAGACAACTGAAGGAAAGTGCCGGTTAACAAAGGATGAAAATTTTACGAGAGGGAGTAAGAGTGTGCACTGCATTTATGACACAAATTCTGGGGAAATAACACGTAATGATACAAAGCGCATTACAATACGTAGATTCTGAGCCAAAGCCCATTCATTCCCAAGTCATTCCACTGAGTTAGAATAAATTAGGTTACGCTAGGTTAGGTCTGGTTAGGCTATGTTAGGTTAGGTTAGGTTAGATATGTTAGTTGAGGTTAGTAGGGGTGAAACAACTTGCAACAAACTGACCTTGGACTCAAACAACCTGAAAGCCAAAATTGCAGACACATTTGTTATGGACTCTACAAAAAACTGATTAGGTTGTATAATTAATGTACTAACACTTATGTATTTGGTTGTAGGTGCTGGCAACCATCATCCACTCACTTGATGTAGTGCTGCCTACTTCTTCCGTCACCTTTATCTTTCTTTTTCCATGTCTGTCCTCCTCTCTTCCGATTTCTTACCATCATCCACTCACTTGATGTAGTGCTTCCTCCATCACCTTTATCATTCCTTTTCTGTGTCTGTCTTCCTCTCTTCCAATTTCTTACCACCATCCACTCACTTGATGTAGTGCTGCCTACTTCTTCCTTCACCTTTATCATTCTTTTTCCATGTCTGTCCTCCTCTCTTCCTATTTCTCCCATCTTTCCTGTCACTTTTTATTACTCTTCTTACCTTTTCAGGTGGCTTTGCATTGAGTGACAAGCCTAATGGTTTCCTGAGAGGCAGGAAACCATTTACAATGCTGGGTGGTAACCATATCACCAACCCATATGTGTTCCCAACATGTCAACAAGTGGGTTGGTGGAGGGTTAGTGCCTCTCCCTGTAAAACAAACTACTGAACCTTGAAGACAAGCGGCCACCCCTTACAGGATTATGATTTCTGGCAATAGATAAATAGACAGATAGAACTTATGTTGTGTGTGATTTGTTACCAATGCGTATTTTAATTGATTGTATTTCTGTTGTGGTGTCATGTGGGGGGAGAAGTGACTTGTGTGCACTGGTATCTGTGAAGTTGATGGATTTGTGTACCTGGGTGATAAGTCCACCACCACTGCCGTCGGCCCGGTCTTGACTGATGGTGGTGAAATTATGAAATGTAGGTGTTTTTGTGTTGTGAGTAGTTTTGTTTCTTGTAAGATGGCAATGTGTATGTTGTGTTGTTTGATGATTTGTTTGATGAACTGTTTGATGAATTGTGTGAACCTGGGAGTGGTTTGTTGTTTGTTTGAAGGTATGGTGTCTGTTGTTGTGATGGCAGTGTGTGATTGTGTAGTGTTGCTGTTGGAGAGTGTGATGCTGTACAGTGTTTTGTAGAGTTTGCTGGGGTTTGTTTTGTGATCAAGTGTTTGGAGATAATCATTCCAATATAGTGCTTGCTGTTCTGATATTTTATTGTTTATCTGAGTGTTGAGTTCTTGTATTTGTTGTACGATGTCTTGTGTATGGGGTGCTGGGGAGTGTCGTAGTGTGTCTCGTTGTCTGATAAGGCCTTGGATTTCTGGTGTGAAGTTGGGGTTGTGTCTGTTTCTGTTGCCTCTAGAGATTTGTCTTTTGTCTGCATTTTGAATAATTGTATTGAAAGGGCTCAACTGGAATACATCACCAGACACCCCAGACCTTTACCTTATGGGGGATTAGTGCACCAATCAAAAACCTAAATAAGCTTCAAAATGTAGAGGTAGGAGAGAAGAGAAGAGTAAGGAGAGGAAGATTGGAGACAAAAAGGCCCCTTTTAGTCACCTCTTATGACAAGCAGGGATACTGGGGAAGTTTTCTTTCCCCTTCCCTCCCCAGGGGATATATATATATACGTTAGAGAAACAAACATTAAATGTGTGTGTACAAATATAGCGTTCCGCTCCTGGAGTAGGGTTGGAGGATCGAATCCACCCAAGGGTCATTGGTAGACATCAGGAAGGGCATCCGGTCATAAAATGCTACACGCTCCAATCCAAAAAGGCCGACGCATGCAAGCATGTTGCAGCCTTCAAAAACGAAACGATATACGTTAGAGAAACAAACATTAAATGCGTGTGTACAAATATACTTTTACGCTCCTCGACTGGGAATCGAACCCAGGACCTCTTGCATAGAAGTCAGTCAGTGATACCACTACACCATGATGCTCTAAAAGCAGTGGCTACCTGATTTTTTTTAGGAAACCAGGTAGATCCATGATGGAAGGAATTCTTTCAGTCACAGCACATCAGGATCAAACCACTGCCCAGCGCAACTCGGTGAATGGCAGAGCAGTTTTAATCTATCCC
This sequence comes from Birgus latro, assembly GCA_018397915.1. Lineage (NCBI taxonomy): Eukaryota > Metazoa > Arthropoda > Malacostraca > Decapoda > Coenobitidae > Birgus > Birgus latro. Next base: position 9,603 of record JAGKTI010018708.1, on the reverse strand, counting down.
AGACACAACAGGAGTGTTCAGATAACTAGTAATAACAAGAGAAGGAGGGGAGGAAAGATTCGGTTCAAAATTTCACTGAACTAGGGACTCCAGATGGCAAGTAGATGAAACTGCAGAAAGAAAAAAATTAAAGCCACAGGACGATTTACATGTTGACTGTCTAAATCTTGCTTCTCTCGCAGGTTGGGGTGTCTGAAATGTCTACACTGATGGGACTACCTGACTATGGGAAGGACTAATGCCTACAAGAGGGTCGTGTCTGCAATCTGATCTTCGTATTACTGTGTGCAATAAAGATACTACTGGGAAAAAACCTACTTTGTCATAGATAATCAGCAAGTGAATCGAACGCCTTCAAATTCACTCTTCAAACTGCTTCATCACACTTCACCAACTTCACACTCCTCCCTCGCCACATTCTTGAGGTCGAGAGCTCCACTACAGCAGCTGTTTAAGTACTTTTGGACACATGATTCTAGAGTAGGAAGTGAACTATGTAAGTACTTTAAAAGATATGACTGTAAGGTGTTCAGAATAAAGAATTTAAATTTGGATTTCAAACCTTTAATGGCTAGGACCAGGTAATGCTAAAGTGGGCTCGTGTCTATATCTCCTGATCTGTATTAAATCTTGTGCAGAGACAGAATTGCAGTCAGTATCCCATAATATACATAAACCTTTAATGGCACTTAACAGCTTTAAGGTTAGTCTCGCAAAATGATCTCTGGCCTTTGGTTCAGTCTTTAACATTAAAAAATATAAAATCAGTAAGTCATATTCTGGAATGTTCTTCTGGACACACATTTCACAGGTCAATTCAATGTATAGATCCTTGCTACAATGTCAACTTCTGGCAAAACCTTCTACTTACAATTACGGCAAAACCATTACTTAAGATTGCTTAGCCAGAGCAATGATTAACTTGGAGAAAATAAAGTAAGACTGGGAAAAAATAGAGAAAAACCGATTAGACAGTGAAACCTTCTGACTGGGGAAAATCCTGGCGCAACACAGGACTGGATGATGGATGGATGAAAGTAGACAGAAAAGAGAAGGGAAAGAAACAGGAAACAAGATGGAACTATGCCTATACAAAATAAATCTATACTAAAGCGTTAGTCAGCACTATCAACAGTTCTGGCAACTCCTCAACACCTATTGCTTCTGACGACCCTATTCTGGATACGGCTGGTTACAACGCCTGGCGAGAAATAAGACTTTTACTAAAGATGTATGTCCATAGAATGAATCTCTATGAAACAGGAGTTACGCTGCTTTCCTGACCAACGAGAATAAGTCGCTAAATTTCAGGGTAAATCTGACTGAGAAACAAATCACGTGCACATCATGACATCAATCGTTTATACCCTCAATTTATCATGGAGGATAATGACAGCCGTCTATACTCTCATTGACTGGCTTATAATCTCCCCCCCCCACCCCCTTTTTTCCGACGTTGAGGAATGAATAAAATCCGTAGTCAAAAGCATCCTGCAAAAAATTATGAAAGCATTCATTCATAATCCAATCCTGTTGCCCCATTATGAGCGTACGAACGCTTGGTTAGGAAACTTGGTCCCGACGTTTGTGACCAGCCTCCCTCTTCCCTGAGTGGCATTACATAAGCAATAAACCCCAACCATCCCTTGGACATAAACCTACACCAGTTCAATCTGATTGAAGCACCTTTATTACCCACTAAATCACCAGGAGCCATAATTGTTATATGTTTACCACCCAGTGTAGTAAATGGTTTCCTGGTGTACAGGAAACCATTTGGCTTGTCACTCAGTGTAGTCACCCGTAGGCACAGGGGAGAGGAAAGAATGAAGGAAAGAAAGACGGGCAAGGGAGTATAAAGTCACCCATAGGCAGAAGGAAGAGGAAAGAATGAAGGAAAGAAGAGGGAGTGTAAAGTCACCCATTGGCAGAAGGAAGAGGAAAGAATGAAGGAAAGACAGAAGAGGGAGTGTAAAGTCACCCGCAGGCAGAAGGAAGAGGAAAGAATGAAGGAAAGAAAGAGAAGAGGGAGTGTAAAGTCACCCACAGGCAGAAGGAAGAGGAAAGAATGATGGAAAGAGAAGAGGGAGTGTAAACGCACCCATAGGCAGAAGGAAGAAGAAAGAATGAAGGAAAGACAAAAGGGAGTAAGGAAGGAAAGAAGGATGAGGAAAGAGCAGGCACCCGAGAGCAGCACTACATCGAGTAAGTGGATGGTTAGCGCCCCCATCAACCACAGTTTAAACGGAAATAGGTATTTTTTGTAGTTGTCGCCCAAGGAAAGATGCACAACTGAGTGTCCAAGTAATAAGTAAACCAATGCACATAAGTGCAGTGATCTCGTCCGCCTTGATCACCATCTCCCTCAAAATGTTTATATTGAGAGCTTGCACTTTAGGGGTGACCTCCTTCTTCTGTGCCTCCTGCTGTGCCTGCTGAATCATCATATTGAGGAGCTCATCATTGCTCCTTCCTGTGGCTTTCCAGGACCTACTCCACATCCTCCTTATCGACCTCCCCGAAGCCTGCCTCGTGCGACAGTTCAACAAATTCCTGCCGCACACGTTGCACCGGCGGAGCTTCCATGCCCTTGGGGAAGCCGGTGAAGGAGTGAATGCACTCCAGCCACAGCTTTCGCCACGCACTGTTCATGGTGAGCTGGCTAACTTAATGTCATGCTGCAGTGATGGCCTCTATGGCATGGCGTACAGTCTGTCCTCAATAAACAAAAACCCAAAGTACGAATTTTCGATGATACAAAAGCGATGAATATAGGACAAATTCCACAGTACGAAAGTATCTGTCTCAATGATACAAAGCAATACGAAAGGAAATATGAAAAATTCAAAATGGCTGCGGTGCACAGAGCTATGCTCGCTTGCAGCGGGGAAATGAACTAACCCCTCTCTGGTAAACCATTTTTTGCGCGCTTCTCAGTTGAGTCCAGGGCCCTCCTCGCAGCTTCACTGTGCACGAGGATATTTTCTCAGCTCTGCACCTTTTTGTACTGTTGAGACATGCCTCCCATGCACCCTGCACCATCTCCAGCATCAGGGGAGCCCTCTGCAAAGAAGCAGTAGCACCATACTCTAACTCTGGAGAGGAAGTTGGAAATTATAAGATGCCACGAAGAGGGGCAAGGAGCCTTGGAGATTGGGCGTGCTTTAGGCCTTGCAGCTTCCACCGTTGGGACTGTGACCAAGAAAAAGGAGATGTACAAGAAAATGCCCACCTTGTTCTCTACATGTACAGGTATTACTTCTTCAGGTATTACTTCACAATAGGAGAGGTAAAGTTTAGGTGGGGGGTCCGAGGGGGTTCTGGAACACGTCCCCCCATATCCATGTATACAGTAATCTCTCCAAGATCCTACATAATAGAGCCATAGGCATGTCTGGATCTTGGGTTTGTCCGAGTCTTGGGATTGAGACTTCTGGACAGGTACTTATGGACCCTAACCCACCCTAACTCAGAAAACCACCTATGTAACTCCCAACCGGGCATACATAGCGTCTATTTAAGACCCTATTCCAGACCCAAAACACACCAATAAGGGACACAAAGCATGAAATAACTGAAAAAGAACCAGTTAATGAGGAATTACAGGTGAGTATGAAAAATATTTACCAGTTTCCTGGGTACTTACAATATGTCCGCAGCCGTCGCGAGGAACAACCCGCCTCTCAGACTCTGACAATGATGAAAGTCCTCTTGAAGCACTGCATTTACACCTTGGCACTTTGAATTCTAATTTCTTAACACTGCACATTCTTTTCTCACTTTTGCTGCACGTAATCTCTCCATTGTTGCACTTAGTCCTTGGGACTGTGATATCGTGTCACTGCACTTTGTTTTTTTTACACTGCACAACACTGTAAATTCCCATGTGGTCTAGTGGCGAGTTTTTGCTGTTTATTCACTGTCATAGTGCGAGAGTAGGTACTGCATGTGTCCAGCGGGCGCATCGCTGGACCGTGGTGATGGACTACCTACTGCAGATGACTCTGAAGACAGCCGCAAACTCACGTCCAGTGGCGACTGCACCATGGCTGAGGTGCTGGGCTGTGGCTCAGAGCTGGAAGGCCTGTCTTGGGGAGGCAGGGCTGGGCACGGCGGGGATCAAGGGCCTGAAAAAACTGCCAGTGGTTGATTGACGCAAGGAATGACGATTCTGGTGATTGATGATGTGCTGCTTGAAAACTCACACTTCCTCCACAAGTCCCAGGGGCCCCATCTCCCTGTCGCAGTCTGGGTGTTCTAGGTAGTTCAGGACGAACTCCACATGTTCCCGGAGTGTGTTCAGCTTGGGGATGGCTGGAGTAGTGGCACGCTGAGAGGAGTCCACATCATCGTTGCCGTCCTCATTGGAATCTTCAAGCTGGGTACTCGTACCGGCAACTGAAGATGCGATCACGATGTCAGACATGATCTGATACCAAGGATCGCCCTCGTCGTCATCCAGCCACACACACGTCGTCCACATCCACCTTGTCGCCCGGTACATGAGGACGTGCATGGAAGTCATCCATGTCAAAACCTAGGAAGTCATGCACAACCTCGGCTCCGCAAAGCAGACGAGACCAACCGCTTTCTAGAATCTTGACAGGGACTTCCCTCCATGCACTGGCCCAGTTGTAGATGGCAGACTTGATGTTGTAGTAGCGAAGGTTTTCCAAAGTCGGCTGGCTTTGCGTGTCCTGTCCCTCTCTGTGCTCGTCCTCGTCCTCGAGGACAACCATCACCTCGTCCAGGAACTTCCAACGGTACAGCTTCTTCGTCGCCACGATCACTCCTTGGTCCATTGGCTGGATGAGTGCAGTCAAATTAGGTGGCAAAAACATGCACCTAATGCGGCCATTCTCAGCCACCAACTCCTTGTCGGACGGATGCGTAGGTGTATTGTCCACAAGGACAGCCTTTACCTGGTCGTTTGGGATTCCCAGAGTCTTTGTCTGATAATCAGTGACCTTGACGAAGTGCTGGTGAAACTAGTCTTTGAAGATCTTGGCTGTGAACCAAGCCTTCACAGAATGGACTTCAACGACAGGAAGGACATCCATCACCCCACAAAGGCACCGAGGCTGCTTTGCGCATCCAACAATAACAGGCTTGAGCCGGTGCATGCCGTTAGCATTGGCACAACACAAAGCAGATATCTGTTGCTTGGAGAGCTTGTGACCAAGTATTCGTTTCTCCGTCTCCTCGGCTAGAGTGTTCGTGGGCAGCGAGTGATAGAATAGGCCAGTTTCGTCTGCGTTATAGACTCGACTGACATTGAGGCCCTCCCTATCGATCAAGCCTTTCACCTTCTGGCAAAACTCGTCTACTTCCTCCTCGTTAGCATCCAGAGCTTCGCCATGGGCCTTTCGGTTGGTAAGTCCATGTCATAATTTGAAAGCGTAGAGCAAACCCTCAAATGCCTCGGAAGTCTGGGGTGTCGCGTAACCTTACGCACTTCTTGGCAGCAGCCTTCAGCTCCGTACCACGCACCGGCAACATGTTGTTGACCACGCCAAATTAGCGAGGAGCAGTCGACTTCTGCAAACCTGGGATGGTACATAATCTTCCGCTGCACGTTCCGTTTGGTCTTCGAAGCGAAGTCAGCCATGTACCGGGTGAGCATGTCCCAGGATTTCTTAATATCAAACAAGGTAGAGCAGGCTAGGTTGAATTCACACAGGATGCGGGACGTCAACCATCCCACGTACACCTTCTCCAATATCTCCCGCTTCTTCTCCAGAGTCAAAACCACTCGTTTCCTCTTCTCGGGTGGTGGGGCCATCATCACACACATGAGGAAGAGGAGCAGCAGGGCCTGCAGCAGGTAGGGCACCACTACAAAAGCGAGCATGTGGGTGGCCATGATGACAAGCTTGCACTTACGACGATGTCTAGGTGGGAAATGGGGAGGAGGCAGGGGTGCTCTAGCGGACATTGGAGGATTTACACACATAAACACAGCTGTTCAGTGCCGCGTTCCAAGTTCAGACCTACAGGTTATAAAATAAAATAACAAAAATGTCTCGTAGACCCGAGCCCAAAATGTCCGGAACTTGGGGTGCCCGGGTATTGGGCATCCGGGTCTTACAGGGATTACTGTATTTCAATGGGGATAATCGATCCGATGTACGAAATTTCGAGTTACAGAAGGTTTTTATTTTGGTCCCTCTCCCTTTCGTTTATCAAGGACTCACTGTATATTGTACCCTTTTCAGAACGTTTGCACTGTCATCTTGTTGTCACTGTCACAGGCTGTCATCAACTTCTGCATAATGTGGTGGAGGTAGTATGCCTTGAATGTCACAAACACCCCTTGGTCCATGAGTTGCAACAATGACGTGGTGTTGGGGGGCAGGAACACCACCTCTTCATCGTGGGAGGGTGGCTAGGCAAGTTGTCCACCACTACGAGAAATCTGTCGGCTATGTTCTTCCTGGAGGCATACCTCTTGAGAACACGAGAGGTAGGAGTGAAAATAGGAAGAACAGATGTTTGAAGTCAGCCAGGCCTTCTTGATCAGCTTCCAAATCAAGCCTAAATTTTTACTCCTTCACATACCCCACCAGAGCCCTGAGGTTCTGGGAGTGGTAGACCGGCAGTGGCTTCAACTTGATGTTGCCCTCGGCATTACACCCCAGCAGCAGTGTAAGCCGGTCCATTGAGGCCTTGAACCCTGGTGTAGACTTTTCCTCTGTTGCAAGGAATGTCTTGGAGGACATTCTCTTCCAATAAAGCCCAGTCTCGTAAAAATTCAGAACCTGCTGCGGACTGTAGCCACCCTCCACGATGATGCACTTTAGCTCGTCAGAGAACGTTGCACCGCCACCACATCTGCACTCGCTGCCTCACCGAACATCTTCATGTGGTGCAGGCTTGCCTGCCTCTTGAACCGGTCAAACCACCCATGGCTAGCCTTAAATGTCTCGCTATCATCTGTCTCGCTATCATCAAGATTCCGCCTCACCTTGATTTCCTCTCACTGTGAGAGAGCCTTGATGCAAACAATAGCCTGACTCGTGGATGCTTTCCTCCTGTTCTGGTCTTGCACCCGCGTGTGGAGCATCAGCTCCAGCTCCTCCATTGCAGGCTCTCTCTGGTAGGTGATATGGGAGGCGGAAAAGGTTGCAACCTCCCCAGCAGCAGCCTTAACCCGTGCATTGTGAGCCACAGCTCAGGCTGGGAAGCGTCACTTCAAGCCACAGCTCAGGCTGTGCTAACCTTCCAGTGGTTGTGCATCACCATTAACTACTACACCCCTGCACAGACTTACGCATTGATGGAGAGAGAGTTTTTTTTTCCCCCCCACCATATGATGCCCTGGATGTCTATCTTAAGATAATAATAATAAACAAAAACTTGGGAAAAAAAAAATCAACACTTACACAAAATTAAACATGTTACTATGCAAAGATGGATTTTTTTTTTTCTTCAGACGATGCCCTGGATGTTTATCGTCAAGTTTATAATAAATAATATATATATATATATATATAGAGAGAGAGAGAGAGAGAGAGAGAGAGAGAGAGAATTTCATTTTTTGTGCACCATGGGGTGGGATATAAAAAAGGTAATTGTGCAATCCACTGGTTAATGGCCTCCCCCTTCTTGATGATGGTGGAGACAGTCAACTGGGCCAGGTGGAGAGCCAAGGCAATGGCACCCTCGCCTTTATTGTGGCGCTTAAGAATATCTAGCTTCACTTCCAGAGACACAGTTTTACGAACATGCTTTGCGGGAACATCACCAGCACCACAGCTGGCAGGCGGCTTACCACCCCGACTGGGGTCTCCACCAGCCCCACCACGTGCACCACCCAAAATCACACAAAATCACACTCCACACATGATTAGTATCGCTGCTCTACTCACGGCACTGCTCGTATTCAGATACGATGCACTGTGATGGCGGCTTGCATAATGTTGGTGATGTGACTCGATGTGTGGTGGGTGAGTGCAGGGGAGTTCCTCACTCAAAGATAGCCAGTGTGAGAGGAACGAAATGGGTGAGCGATGGCTGTGGGGGCTGCGAGAGCATTTCTGCGCGTAGTGGCAGGTGGGTGGGGTCGGCTCGGCTGGCTGTGGGAATGCGTGATTCAAAAATTTTGGCCCATCGCCCATGGACGCAACCTCGGCGGGCTGATCATTAAAGTAGGGTGCAGCCATCGGCCATTGGGGTTTGATGGTATTTCTACCCCCATAATTAAGCCGGGATATTGCATCCAGGGATATCATATATCAATGCAGATCGTAGACCAAACACTGGAGAGACGTGATCACCGAACCATGACAAACGGTGGTCATGTGGCACAGACTGAAGCCAGAGTGAGACCTGCCCTAACACATTCTCCTAGGTGACTTATTTTGCTCAGACTCCTTACTGTGAGACTATCTTTAACATGTTTTCCTAAGTGATTTATCTTTCACATACTTTTTACTCAGACACCATCCCCAACATTTTTTCCTAGGAGCAAAATAAATCACTTAGGAAAAAATGTTAGGGATGGTGTCAGAGTAATGAATATGTGAAAGATAAATCACTTAGGAAAACGTGTTAAACATAGTCTCACAGTGAGGAGTCTGAGCAAAATAAGTCACCTAGGAGAATGTATTAGGGCAGGTCTCACTCTGGCTTCAGTCTGTGCCACATGACCACCGTCTGTCGTGGTTCGGTGATCACGTCGCTCCAGTGTTTGGTCTCCGATCTGCCGCTACCTGCCTTACCTGGGGGCAGACAGTAATTAGCCAACAGGTGAGATGAGAGAGGTCACTGGTAAATGAATAAACAAATAATAAACACAGACATACATAAACTGTCATTACCATCAACAAATGTGGCACTACTAGCCTTATCTGGGGTCAAAGGTTAATTGACAGGTGAGATGAGAGGTAGTCTAGTTTATTTTCAGAAGATATTTGTCCATCTTTCCTTATTTATGTTAATTTCTTTTAAGCCACAGGTAAATACATACATACCAGACATACATAAAGACACATACATACAGAAATACATACATACATAAACTGTCATCATCAAATGTGCCAGCCTTACCTGGGGGGCAGAGGGTAATTAGCCAACAGGTGAAATGAGAGGTCAAAGGTGAATACATACATACACATTCATACACACATGAAAATACCATACATACACATGCATTCATACATACATCAAAATACCATACATACACACAGTCATACATACATTACAATACCATACACACACAAATTCATACATACACTGCCACCATACATACATTATACATAAATGCAAAAATACATATACTTACATACCATACATACATAAACACATACATACATATCACCAAATGTATACCACCAGCCTTACCTGGGGGTCAAAGGTTAATTAGTGTGCAGGTGAGATCAGACACAGGTAAATATATGAACATACATCGTGCCATTATCACCACCACCACCACCTCCACCATCACCATCAATCATTATCATCACTCATCACACCATCATCATCACCAAAACAACACCTTGTATGACATTCTCTTCCCTCCAGCCTCATTCTACACCCACCTAACATCTTCCCAATTATCTCTAGCCTCAATCTACACACACCTAACATCTCTAGCCTCAATCT
>JAGKTI010018707.1:0-17500 GCA_018397915.1 Birgus latro | reverse complement strand
TTAAAGCAAAATTTGACTTACTGCCATAGTTTCACTTATCCAAGCTTCCTTCCATACCTCTAACAATAACAGTGATCCTTTCCCACCTCTCTCCTTCTGTATGATCACTTTACAAATCTATCTATAGCCAGATGCCTTAATCCCATAAGGGGTGGCCATAAACAAAGCGCCTCCATGTCACTCTGTCCCCTGCCACTTCATTGCTCTCCTCCCAACTTACACCCCCCTATTCCTGAGGGGAATGGGAATGCTGGTGACGGGGAGTGCTGGAGCTTCTGTTTCACTAGCTACCTAACCATGCCTCTTTGATGACCTTTTCAGTGTGACACTAACATGGAGAGTAGACCAGCATACTCTCCTAAACATTTCCTCTAATTATCTTATGCAGTATACACCACATGCACTTTACATATCACACAACATACCCCATTACGTTACAGGGGTTGACGTCAGCAAGGGCATGCGGCCAGAAAACTTCGTGGCGGACTTTTCGGGGGATGCGGGACAGGGGTTCCGCCATCATAGATTGTGGGTCCGGGGCAAGATGGGGCTCGAACCTGTGCTAGAGGGTACAGGGCATTGCAATTCCCAGGCTGCCACTTCCGCTCAACAGAGAGGGGCCCAAACCTGGGAGTAGCGCCCCAGGAGGCTGCCCTGTCAGTGAGTGCATAATGGCAGGGCAGCTACAGTGGCAAGGTGCGCTTGAAGGATGACCCGTGGCTGTCCTGGCAGGCTGCCCCGAGGCCACTACCACAGCCACTGGCAAGGCTGGTGGGCTAGGGGTCCCAGATCCATTGCCTGGACCTGGGACTGTGCAGTGGGTGGGGCCTGTGGAATGTTTACCCCCCCCTTTACTATTACCGCGTATGACCAGGTACAAGAATGAGTTTCACAACAAGCCTGAGGACATTAAATCACTCAGGGGGATGAGAGTGGGTTCATGGAAGGTAGGAAGTTTGAAGGGGTAGAGTGGGAGAAGTGGTTGAGGCATTCAGTAGGTGGGTGGATGTGGATGTTTGCAGGATGTCCGGTACTGGGGTGGATCAGCAAGAAAGCTTGCTGGGAAGGACTGCAATTATAAGCTGTTCTGGCAGGAGGGGACAGACAGATATGGGGATGTGGGTGTGTTGATTGCAGAGAAATGGGTGGAATATGTTACAAATGTTATGAGAGTAAGTGATAAGATATTAGTAGTGAAAATTTTGTTTGGTGGAATGATGTTTGCAATTATATCGGCATATGCTTGACAAACAGGTTTGGATGAGGTAGAGAAGGATAGATTTTGGAATGACAATATGTGTAGTAGGTGGTATGGGAGATGATGAGATAGTGGTTTTGGGAGAGGACTTAAATGGTCATGTAGGTGAAGCAGCCCAAGGACATGAAGGAGAACATGGGTGATGTGCATACAGTACAAGAAATGAGGAAGGGGAAAGGATACTTGAGTTTCGGGAGGCAATAAACATAATTGTGTGCAACACACATTTTAGGAAAATACAGTAGGTTGATTACATACAAGTCTGAGGGATATTGCAGCCAGACAGACTATTTCCTGGTCAGGAGGGCTGGTGGGAGGTTAGTGAGGGATGTTAAAGATATAGGAAGCAAGGAGTGTGTGCAGCACCACAAATTACTGATATGTGACATGGTGCTTAAAGAGTGACTGATGAAAAAGAGGACTTATGCACCTAGAAGGAAAATGTGGAAGCTGGAAAACCAAGCAGTTAGGGATGCTTTCTACAGAGAGATGAGGAGAGTGGTGGCTGAACAGGCAGCTGTTGACAGAGGCCTTAATGAACAGTATAGAGCCCCACCAAGACATAAAGTAACTTGGTGATGGGATGAGGGCATAGAAGCTGCAGTTAAGGAGTAGAGAAGGCTTCACTGGGAATGGAAGAAGGGTGATAACAAAGAGGAATGCTTGGCTGCCAAGCATAGGCTAGAAGAGAGGTATACAGGGCAAAGTCTGAGTCACAGAGACTTTTACCTAATAACCTAAATTGTGTGGAAAGGAACAATATGATATTTAAAGTAGCAAATCATGTAAAGAGGGAGAACTGGGATATTATAGGTGAGCAGCGTGTGAAGAATGATGAAGGAAGGGTAGTGGTGAACAGTGAGGATATTAAAGTTGCATGGAGAGAACATTATAGCCGGTTGTTGAATGAGGAGCTTGAGTGGGACAGGGAAGGTTTGGAGCCAGCAGGTCCAGTGTTTGGCCCTTGGCCTTTGATTGACGCTGCTACTGTGATTGAGGCAATAGGCAGGATGCAGGTGGGGAAGGCAGCAGGTGTGTCTGGGTTGACTACTGAAATGCTGAAAGCCTTAGGAGATATAGGAAAGAGGTTAGTCACTGACCTGATCAATATGATTATATATGAGTGTGTTGCCCCAGATGATTGGCTGAAGAGTGTAATTGTAAATGTGTACAAAGGGAAGGGTGATGCCCTGGAAAGGGGAAATTATAGAGGTATAAAGCTCTTAGATCAGATAATGAAAGTAATGGAGAGAGTTCTGGAAGGTATGATTAGAGAAAGAATGAATATTGATGAGATGCAGTTTGGGTTTATGCCAGGTAGGGGGACCACTGATGCCATATTCATTGTTCAACAGCTTCAGGTACAATATGTAGGAAAGAAAAGGGAACTGAACTTTGCTTTTGTTGATTTGGAGAAGACCTTTGACAAAGTCCCTAGAGAGGTGGTGAAGTGGGCAATGAGAAAGCCTGGGATTGAGGAGTGGCTGGATAGGGTGGTTATGGAGGTGGCCCATACGTGCTCCCTACGTATCAACAAGTGGGTTTGTGGAGGGTCAGTGCCCCTCCCCGTAAAACAAAAACTCAAAGTCAAATGGCCACTTCTTACGGGATTATGGCGTCAGGCAATAGATAGATAGATAGTGTCACCTGGTGGCACCTGTAGCTTGTGCTTTAACACGTTTTAGGTCTCAAGAGAGAGGCACATATGTAACTGTATCAGTTGTTTCCTGAGTGGCAAGTTTGGGAGGTCAACCATAGTAGAATAGTCCACCAACTTCCATCTCCATTCTGTGAAATTTTGAAAGGATACATGTGGAAGGAGTGCTGGTGGATGTGGGCGTGGTGTGCGACTGGGTGAGCTGAAATGGCTGGTAGCGGGCACAGTAAGGGTGGAGAGGTGCTGGAGTGTAGGGGGCACAGCTGTGAAATGAGGGCTGGAAAATGTGCCGCTTCGTCTGCTGCACGCCGCAGTTCATCCTCTCGACGGTGCTCCTCTTCCTCTGCATGACGTGCTAGCTTCTGTGCTGCCCTTCGCTCCTCCATCCAACACAAAAGAGCTGCAGTATCAACTGTTGCCTGTGGAGGGGAGGCTGCTTGAAAATGTGGGGAGTCCTTCTCCACCCTTGGCAACATGGGAGGGGGCTGGTCCTCCTCTGTTGCCACTGTAGGTTTCTTTTGCCCCTTACCCATGGCTGTGTGCATTGTCTGCTCTGCAGCCAATGTCTCGGACTGACGCAAAGCACACTGATAACCCACAAACATGAAATCTTTTCTAACGTTGAATGTCTGTGCACATGCGTGCGTGTGGGAGATGGTGCTGGTGCGCGTGTGACTGGCGGCCTCAGTGCGTGGCTAGCCTCTTGGCAGGGTAGCCAACTAGTTGAATATACAACCACATCATTACAAATCATTATATTTAATATCCCATACTGTCTGCCGGCAAACTCTGGTGCCACGATGAAGCCAGCCCGTGCGGGTCAATCAGCGCACTCCACTCCCAGGATGAGACACCACCTCATTGGAAATTCCTTGGGCTGGGCTTGGCCGCGGTGGTGCAGTGGGGAACAAGACCCACTCGGCTACACATCCAGTCCTGAATCTGTTTATTTTCCTACTTTATTGTTTGTTTCAGTGTTTATTTTTGCTTGAGTCAGACACAGTGGTTTACTTAATAGGTTCAGCCAAATGTCATCATGTTTGATTTTGTAATCTTACAGTGAGAAGTTGTTTTGGTGTTGAGTATTTGTTGGTCATAATAATAATTTTGTATTGCCCTTGGCCTTTCTTGCACAGGATTTGATATTTTATCTTGTAATAACCTGTGCTAAACAAACCTGGTCATGAGTTCACAATATATGACATCAAAAATCACACTTAACTCAAGTCTGTTACAACACACACACACACACACATAAAACTTAACCACAAACCAAAAACCACGCAAGACACCAATACCAAATTCAGTTCTGAAAATTTCAGGACATGCCATTTCCACTGGTTTTGGTAAAAAATTGGTGCAGCTTTGTGAACACAGCCATCCTGGGCTCTAAAGATTTTACGTCATTATTCCTGTAACATTTCACCCATTTTTAAGGCTGCATATCTCAGGAAGTAGAGGAGGTAGAGAGGACAGGTTTGAAGCATTCAGTAGTACATTAGTGGTAGTTTCACTCTTTAAAGTATGAGCCTGCTGGGTTAACCACATATACAAATCCCTGAGTGTCAAATTGGAATACCGTAAACTTTTTTTTTTTTTTTTTGCCACTTTGGTAAATTTTTAGTGAAAAATCCATACATTCTAGAGACCTGGGGACCAGATTTTCTGAATCTACACAAAAAAAATGATTCACAAACCAAATTTTGAGGACAGTCAGGCCTTGCAGTGTGGAATGACAAGCACTTCAAAGTGGGAAAAATAATTTGGTGTTTCTTGTCACTGACAAAGGACCCACTTTTGTTGCAGTCCAGCTGCCACAGCCACAATAGATATGAAATTCAAACTTCATGAAGCTTCATTTTAGGTATAAGGGAACCTCTGTTCAATATCTGAGCAAAATCTGAGATGATGAGGTGGGGACCACTGATCCACCTGACATGGAATGACTCCCAGTCTAAACCTTCCTGGGTAACCAAGTGCCAAAACAGCACTATCCATCTACCTCTATCAGATGCCATAATCTGGTAAGGGGTGGCCGTTTGTCATTGAGTTAGTTGTTTCATGTCTATCTATCTCCAGCCAGACGCCATAATCCTATAAGGGGTGGTCATTCATGCTTGAGTTTTTAGCTTTACGGGGAGGGGCACTAACCCACCACCAACCCGCTTGCTGACACGTAGGGAACACATATGGGTTGGTTATGTGGTTACCACCCAGTGCTGTATATGGTTTTCTGCTTACAGGAAACCATTAGCCTTGTCATTCAATGTTAAGCCACCTGGAATGGAAAGAGTAACAAACAGTGCCAGGAATGATGAGAGAAATAGGGAGAGAGGAGGACAGACACAGAAAAACAACAATGAAGCTGAGGGAAGAAGTAGCCAGTGCTACATCAAGTGAATGGATGATGGAAATAGGAAGAGAGGAGAGCAGACATAGAAAAAGAATGATAAAGGCAAAGGAAGACTTAGGCAGCACTACAACAAGTGAATGGATGATGGAAATAGGAGGAGAGGAGGGCAGACACAGGAAAGAAATAAAAAATAAAATAAAATATAAAGGTGAGGGAAGAAGCATTTGGCACTACATCAAATGAGTGGATGATGGTTCTCACCACCTACCAGCTAAGAAAGTAAATCAGGGTCTTGGTGAAGGGATGAGACAACTGAAGGAAAGTGCCAGTTAACAAAGGATGAAAATTTTATGAGAGGGAGTAAGAGTGTGCACTGCATTTATGACACAAATTCTGGGGAAATAACACGTAATGATACAAAGCGCATTACAATACGTAGATTCTGAGCCAAAGCCCATTCATTCCCAAGTCATTCCACTGAGTTAGGCTAAGTTAGGTTACGCTAGGTTAGGTCTGGTTAGGCTATGTTAGGTTAGGTTAGGTTAGATATGTTAGTTGAGGTTAGTAGGGGTGAAACAACTTGCAACAAACTGACCTTGGACTCAAACAACCTGAAAGCCAAAATTGCGGACACATTTGTTATGGACTCTACAAAAAACTGATTAGGTTGTATAATTAATGTACTAACACTTATGTATTTGGTTGTAGGTGCTGGCAACCATCATCCACTCACTTGATGTAGTGCTGCCTACTTCTTCCGTCACCTTTATCTTTCTTTTTCCATGTCTGTCCTCCTCTCTTCCGATTTCTTACCATCATCCACTCACTTGATGTAGTGCTTCCTCCATCACCTTTATCATTCCTTTTCTGTGTCTGTCTTCCTCTCTTCCAATTTCTTACCACCATCCACTCACTTGATGTAGTGCTGCCTACTTCTTCCTTCACCTTTATCATTCTTTTTCCATGTCTGTCCTCCTCTCTTCCTATTTCTCCCATCTTTCCTGTCACTTTTTATTACTCTTCTTACCTTTTCAGGTGGCTTTGCATTGAGTGACAAGCCTAATGGTTTCCTGAGAGGCAGGAAACCATTTACAATGCTGGGTGGTAACCATATCACCAACCCATATGTGTTCCCAACATGTCAACAAGTGGGTTGGTGGAGGGTTAGTGCCTCTCCCTGTAAAACAAACTACTGAACCTTGAAGACAAGCGGCCACCCCTTACAGGATTATGATTTCTGGCAATAGATAAATAGACAGATAGAACTTATGTTGTGTGTGATTTGTTACCAATGCGTATTTTAATTGATTGTATTTCTGTTGTGGTGTCATGTGGGGGGAGAAGTGACTTGTGTGCACTGGTATCTGTGAAGTTGATGGATTTGTGTACCTGGGTGATAAGTCCACCACCACTGCCGTCGGCCTGGTCTTGACTGATGGTGGTGAAATTATGAAATGTAGGTGTTTTTGTGTTGTGCGTAGTTTTGTTTCTTGTAAGATGGCAATGTGTATGTTGTGTTGTTTGATGATTTGTTTGATGAACTGTTTGATGAATTGTGTGAACCTGGGAGTGGTTTGTTGTTTGTTTGAAGGTATGGTGTCTGTTGTTGTGATGGCAGTGTGTGATTGTGTAGTGTTGCTGTTGGAGAGTGTGATGCTGTATAGTGTTTTGTAGAGTTTGCTGGGGTTTGTTTTGTGATCAAGTGTTTGGAGATAATCATTCCAATATAGTGCTTGCTGTTCTGATATTTTATTGTTTATCTGAGTGTTGAGTTCTTGTATTTGTTGTACGATGTCTTGTGTATGGGGTGTTGGGGAGTGTCGTAGTGTGTCTCGTTGTCTGATAAGGCCTTGGATTTCTGGTGTGAAGTTGGGGTTGTGTCTGTTTCTGTTGCCTCTAGAGATTTGTCTTTTGTCTGCATTTTGAATAATTGTATTGAAAGGGCTCAACTGGAATACATCACCAGACACCCCAGACCTTTACCTTATGGGGGATTAGAGCACCAATCAAAAACCTAAATAAGCTTCAAAATGTAGAGGTAGGAGAGAAGAGAAGAGTAAGGAGAGGAAGATTGGAGACAAAAAGGCCCCTTTTAGTCACCTCTTATGACAAGCAGGGATACTGGGGAAGTTTTCTTTCCCCTTCCCTCCCCAGGGGATATATATATATACGTTAGAGAAACAAACATTAAATGTGTGTGTACAAATATAGCGTTCCGCTCCTGGAGTAGGGTTGGAGGATCGAATCCACCCAAGGGTCATTGGTAGACATCAGGAAGGGCATCCGGTCATAAAATGCTACACGCTCCAATCCAAAAAGGCCGACGCATGCAAGCATGTTGCAGCCTTCAAAAACGAAACGATATACGTTAGAGAAACAAACATTAAATGCGTGTGTACAAATATACTTTTACGCTCCTCGACTGGGAATCGAACCCAGGACCTCTTGCATAGAAGTCAGTCAGTGATACCACTACACCATGATGCTCTAAAAGCAGTGGCTACCTGATTTTTTTTAGGAAACCAGGTAGATCCATGATGGAAGGAATTCTTTCAGTCACAGCACATCAGGATCAAACCACTGCCCAGCGCAACTCGGTGAATGGCAGAGCAGTTTTAATCTATCCCAGACACAACAGGAGTGTTCAGATAACTAGTAATAACAAGAGAAGGAGGGGAGGAAAGATTCGGTTCAAAATTTCACTGAACTAGAGACTCCAGATGGCAAGTAGATGAAACTGCAGAAAGAAAAAAATTAAAGCCACAGGACGATTTACATGTTGACTGTCTAAATCTTGCTTCTCTCGCAGGTTGGGGTGTCTGAAACGTCTACACTGATGGGACTACCTGACTATGGGAAGGACTAATGCCTACAAGAGGGTCGTGTCTGCAATCTGATCTTCGTATTACTGTGTGCAATAAAGATACTACTGGGAAAAAACCTACTTTGTCATAGATAATCAGCAAGTGAATCGAACGCCTTCAAATTCACTCTTCAAACTGCTTCATCACACTTCACCAACTTCACACTCCTCCCTCGCCACATTCTTGAGGTCGAGAGCTCCACTACAGCAGCTGTTTAAGTACTTTTGGACACATGATTCTAGAGTAGGAAGTGAACTATGTAAGTACTTTAAAAGATATGACTGTAAGGTGTTCAGAATAAAGAATTTAAATTTGGATTTCAAACCTTTAATGGCTAGGACCAGGTAATGCTAAAGTGGGCTAGTGTCTATATCTCCTGATCTGTATTAAATCTTGTGCAGAGACAGAATTGCAGTCAGTATCCCATAATATACATAAACCTTTAATGGCACTTAACAGCTTTAAGGTTAGTCTCGCAAAATGATCTCTGGCCTTTGGTTCAGTCTTTAACATTAAAAAATATAAAATCAGTAAGTCATATTCTGGAATGTTCTTCTGGACACACATTTCACAGGTCAATTCAATGTATAGATCCTTGCTACAATGTCAACTTCTGGCAAAACCTTCTACTTACAATTACGGGAAAACCATTACTTAAGATTGCTTAGCCAGAGCAATGATTAACTTGGAGAAAATAAAGTAAGACTGGGAAAAAATAGAGAAAAACCGATTAGACAGTGAAACCTTTTGACTGGGGAAAATCCTGGCGCAACACAGGACTGGATGATGGATGGATGAAAGTAGACGGAAAAGAGAAGGGAAAGAAACAGGAAACAAGATGGAACTATGCCTATACAAAATAAATCTATACTAAAGCGTTAGTCAGCACTATCAACAGTTCTGGCAACTCCTCAACACCTATTGCTTCTGACGACCCTATTCTGGATACGGCTGGTTACAACGCCTGGCGAGAAATAAGACTTTTACTAAAGATGTATGTCCATAGAATGAATCTCTATGAAACAGGAGTTACGCTGCTTTCCTGACCAACGAGAATAAGTCGCTAAATTTCAGGGTAAATCTGACTGAGAAACAAATCACGTGCACATCATGACATCAATCGTCTATACCCTCAATTTATCATGGAGGATAATGACAGCCGTCTATACTCTCATTGACTGGCTTATAATCTCCCCCCCCACCCCCTTTTTTCCGACGTTGAGGAATGAATAAAATCCGTAGTCAAAAGCATCCTGCAAAAAATTATGAAAGCATTCATTCATAATCCAATCCTGTTGCCCCATTATGAGCGTACGAACGCTTGGTTAGGAAACTTGGTCCCGACGTTTGTGACCAGCCTCCCTCTTCCCTGAGTGGCATTACATAAGCAATAAACCCCAACCATCCCTTGGACATAAACCTACACCAGTTCAATCTGATTGAAGCACCTTTATTACCCACTAAATCACCAGGAGCCATAATTGTTATATGTTTACCACCCAGTGTAGTAAATGGTTTCCTGGTGTACAGGAAACCATTTGGCTTGTCACTCAGTGTAGTCACCCGTAGGCACAGGGGAGAGGAAAGAATGAAGGAAAGAAAGACGGGCAAGGGAGTATAAAGTCACCCATAGGCAGAAGGAAGAGGAAAGAATGAAGGAAAGAAGAGGGAGTGTAAAGTCACCCATTGGCAGAAGGAAGAGGAAAGAATGAAGGAAAGACAGAAGAGGGAGTGTAAAGTCACCCGCAGGCAGAAGGAAGAGGAAAGAATGAAGGAAAGAAAGAGAAGAGGGAGTGTAAAGTCACCCACAGGCAGAAGGAAGAGGAAAGAATGATGGAAAGAGAAGAGGGAGTGTAAACGCACCCATAGGCAGAAGGAAGAAGAAAGAATGAAGGAAAGACAAAAGGGAGTAAGGAAGGAAAGAAGGATGAGGAAAGAGCAGGCACCCGAGAGCAGCACTACATCGAGTAAGTGGATGGTTAGCGCCCCCATCAACCACAGTTTAAACGGAAATAGGTATTTTTTGTAGTTGTCGCCCAAGGAAAGATGCACAACTGAGTGTCCAAGTAATAAGTAAACCAATGCACATAAGTGCAGTGATCTCGTCCGCCTTGATCACCATCTCCCTCAAAATGTTTATATTGAGAGCTTGCACTTTAGGGGTGACCTCCTTCTTCTGTGCCTCCTGGTGTGCCTGCTGAATCATCATATTGAGGAGCTCATCATTGCTCCTTCCTGTGGCTTTCCAGGACCTACTCCACATCCTCCTTATCGACCTCCCCGAAGCCTGCCTCGTGCGACAGTTCAACAAATTCCTGCCGCACACGTTGCACCGGCGGAGCTTCCATGCCCTTGGGGAAGCCGGTGAAGGAGTGAATGCACTCCAGCCACAGCTTTCGCCACGCACTGTTCATGGTGAGCTGGCTAACTTAATGTCATGCTGCAGTGATGGCCTCTATGGCATGGCGTACAGTCTGTCCTCAATAAACAAAAACCCAAAGTACGAATTTTCGATGATACAAAAGCGATGAATATAGGACAAATTCCACAGTACGAAAGTATCTGTCTCAATGATACAAAAGCAATACGAAAGGAAATATGAAAAATTCAAAATGGCCGCGGTGCACAGAGCTATGCTCGCTTGCAGCGGGGAAATGAACTAACCCCTCTCTGGTAAACCATTTTTTGCGCGCTTCTCAGTTGAGTCCAGGGCCCTCCTCGCAGCTTCACTGTGCACGAGGATATTTTCTCAGCTCTGCACCTTTTTGTACTGTTGAGACATGCCTCCCATGCACCCTGCACCATCTCCAGCATCAGGGGAGCCCTCTGCAAAGAAGCAGTAGCACCATACTCTAACTCTGGAGAGGAAGTTGGAAATTATAAGATGCCACGAAGAGGGGCAAGGAGCCTTGGAGATTGGGCGTGCTTTAGGCCTTGCAGCTTCCACCGTTGGGACTGTGACCAAGAAAAAGGAGATGTACAAGAAAATGCCCACCTTGTTCTCTACATGTACAGGTATTACTTCTTCAGGTATTACTTCACAATAGGAGAGGTAAAGTTTAGGTGGGGGGTCCGAGGGGGTTCTGGAACACGTCCCCCCATATCCATGTATACAGTAATCTCTCCAAGATCCTACATAATAGAGCCATAGGCATGTCTGGATCTTGGGTTTGTCCGAGTCTTGGGATTGAGACTTCTGGACAGGTACTTATGGACCCTAACCCACCCTAACTCAGAAAACCACCTATGTAACTCCCAACCGGGCATACATAGCGTCTATTTAAGACCCTATTCCAGACCCAAAACACACCAATAAGGGACACAAAGCATGAAATAACTGAAAAAGAACCAGTTAATGAGGAATTACAGGTGAGTATGAAAAATATTTACCAGTTTCCTGGGTACTTACAATATGTCCGCAGCCGTCGCGAGGAACAACCCGCCTCTCAGACTCTGACAATGATGAAAGTCCTCTTGAAGCACTGCATTTACACCTTGGCACTTTGAATTCTAATTTCTTAACACTGCACATTCTTTTCTCACTTTTGCTGCACGTAATCTCTCCATTGTTGCACTTAGTCCTTGGGACTGTGATATCGTGTCACTGCACTTTGTTTTTTTTACACTGCACAACACTGTAAATTCCCATGTGGTCTAGTGGCGAGTTTTTGCTGTTTATTCACTGTCATAGTGCGAGAGTAGGTACTGCATGTGTCCAGCGGGCGCGTCGCTGGACCGTGGTGATGGACTACCTACTGCAGATGACTCTGAAGACAGCCGCAAACTCACGTCCAGTGGCGACTGCACCATGGCTGAGGTGCTGGGCTGTGGCTCAGAGCTGGAAGGCCTGTCTTGGGAAGGCAGGGCTGGGCACGGCGGGGATCAAGGGCCTGAAAAAACTGCCAGTGGTTGATTGACGCAAGGAATGACGATTCTGGTGATTGATGATGTGCTGCTTGAAAACTCACACTTCCTCCACAAGTCCCAGGGGCCCCATCTCCCTGTCGCAGTCTGGGTGTTCTAGGTAGTTCAGGACGAACTCCACATGTTCCCGGAGTGTGTTCAGCTTGGGGATGGCTGGAGTAGTGGCGCGCTGAGAGGAGTCCACATCATCGTTGCCGTCCTCATTGGAATCTTCAAGCTGGGTACTCGTACCGGCAACTGAAGATGCGATCACGATGTCAGACATGATCTGATACCAAGGATCGCCCTCGTCGTCATCCAGCCACACACACGTCGTCCACATCCACCTTGTCGCCCGGTACATGAGGACGTGCATGGAAGTCATCCATGTCAAAACCTAGGAAGTCATGCACAACCTCGGCTCCGCAAAGCAGACGAGACCAACCGCTTTCTAGAATCTTGACAGGGACTTCCCTCCATGCACTGGCCCAGTTGTAGATGGCAGACTTGATGTTGTAGTAGCGAAGGTTTTCCAAAGTCGGCTGGCTTTGCGTGTCCTGTCCCTCTCTGTGCTCGTCCTCGTCCTCGAGGACAACCATCACCTCGTCCAGGAACTTCCAACGGTACAGCTTCTTCGTCGCCACGATCACTCCTTGGTCCATTGGCTGGATGAGTGCAGTCAAATTAGGTGGCAAAAACATGCACCTAATGCGGCCATTCTCAGCCACCAACTCCTTGTCGGACGGATGCGTAGGTGTATTGTCCACAAGGACAGCCTTTACCTGGTCGTTTGGGATTCCCAGAGTCTTTGTCTGATAATCAGTGACCTCCTTGACGAAGTGCTGGTGAAACTAGTCTTTGAAGATCTTGGCTGTGAACCAAGCCTTCACAGAATGGACTCCAACGACAGGAAGGACATCCATCACCCCACAAAGGCACCGAGGCTGCTTTGCGCATCCAACAATAACAGGCTTGAGCCGGTGCATGCCGTTAGCATTGGCACAACACAAAGCAGATATCTGTTGCTTGGAGAGCTTGTGACCAAGTATTCGTTTCTCCGTCTCCTCGGCTAGAGTGTTCGTGGGCAGCGAGTGATAGAATAGGCCAGTTTCGTCTGCGTTATAGACTCGACTGACATTGAGGCCCTCCCTATCGATCAAGCCTTTCACCTTCTGGCAAAACTCGTCTACTTCCTCCTCGTTAGCATCCAGAGCTTCGCCATGGGCCTTTCGGTTGGTAAGTCCATGTCATAATTTGAAAGCGTAGAGCAAACCCTCAAATGCCTCGGAAGTCTGGGGTGTCGCGTAACCTTACGCACTTCTTGGCAGCAGCCTTCAGCTCCGTACCACGCACCGGCAACATGTTGTTGACCACGCCAAATTAGCGAGGAGCAGTCGACTTCTGCAAACCTGGGATGGTACATAATCTTCCGCTGCACGTTCCGTTTGGTCTTCGAAGCGAAGTCAGCCATGTACCGGGTGAGCATGTCCCGGGATTTCTTAATATCAAACAAGGTAGAGCAGGCTAGGTTGAATTCACACAGGATGCGGGACGTCAACCATCCCACGTACACCTTCTCCAATATCTCCCGCTTCTTCTCCAGAGTCAAACCACTCGTTTCCTCTTCTCGGGTGGTGGGGCCATCATCACACACATGAGGAAGAGGAGCAGCAGGGCCTGCAGCAGGTAGGGCACCACTACAAAAGCGAGCATGTGGGTGGCCATGATGACAAGCTTGCACTTACGACGATGTCTAGGTGGGAAATGGGGAGGAGGCAGGGGTGCTCTAGCGGACATTGGAGGATTTACACACATAAACACAGCTGTTCAGTGCCGCGTTCCAAGTTCAGACCTACAGGTTATAAAATAAAATAACAAAAATGTCTCGTAGACCCGAGCCCAAAATGTCCGGAACTTGGGGTGCCCGGGTATTGGGCGTCCGGGTCTTACAGGGATTACTGTATTTCAATGGGGATAATCGATCCGATGTACGAAATTTCGAGTTACAGAAGGTTTTTATTTTGGTCCCTCTCCCTTTCGTTTATCAAGGACTCACTGTATATTGTACCCTTTTCAGAACGTTTGCACTGTCATCTTGTTGTCACTGTCACAGGCTGTCATCAACTTCTGCATAATGTGGTGGAGGTAGTATGCCTTGAATGTCACAAACACCCCTTGGTCCATGAGTTGCAACAATGACGTGGTGTTGGGGGGCAGGAACACCACCTCTTCATCGTGGGAGGGTGGCTAGGCAAGTTGTCTACCACTACGAGAACTCTGTCGGCCATGTTCTTCCTGGAGGCATACCTCTTGAGAACACGAGAGGTAGGAGTGAAAATAGGAAGTACAGATGTTTGAAGTCAGCCAGGCCTTCTTGATCAGCTTCCAAATCAAGCCTAAATTTTTACTCCTTCACATACCCCACCAGAGCCCTGAGGATCTTGGAGTGGTAGACCGGCAGTGGCTTCAACTTGATGTTGCCCTCGGCATTACACCCCAGCAGCAGTGTAAGCCGGTCCATCGAGGCCTTGAACCCTGGTGTAGACTTTTCCTCTGTTGCAAGGAATGTCTTGGAGGACATTCTCTTCCAATAAAGCCCAGTCTCGTAAAAATTCAGAACCTGCTTCGGACTGTAGCCACCCTCCACGATGATGCGCTTTAGCTCGTCAGAGAACGTTGCACCGCCACCGCATCTGCACTCGCTGCCTCACCGAACATCTTCATGTGGTGCAGGCTTGCCTGCCTCTTGAACCGGTCAAACCACCCATGGCTAGCCTTAAATGTCTCGCTATCATCTGTCTCGCTATCATCAAGATTCCGCCTCACCTTGATTTCCTCTCACTGTGAGAGAGCCTTGATGCAAACAATAGCCTGACTCGTGGATGCTTTCCTCCTGTTCTGGTCTTGCACCCGCGTGTGGAGCATCAGCTCCAGCTCCTCCATTGCAGGCTCTCTCTGGTAGGTGATATGGGAGGCGGAAAAGGTTGCAACCTCCCCAGCAGCAGCCTTAACCCGTGCATTGTGAGCCACAGCTCAGGCTGGGAAGCGTCACTTCAAGCCACAGCTCAGGCTGTGCTAACCTTCCAGTGGTTGTGCATCACCATTAACTACTACACCCCTGCACAGACTTACGCATTGATGGAGAGAGAGTTTTTTTTTCCCCCCCACCATATGATGCCCTGGATGTCTATCTTAAGATAATAATAATAAACAAAAACTTGGGAAAAAAAAAATCAACACTTACACAAAATTAAACATGTTACTATGCAAAGATGGATTTTTTTTTTTCTTCAGACGATGCCCTGGATGTTTATCGTCAAGTTTATAATAAATAATATATATATATATATATATAGAGAGAGAGAGAGAGAGAGAGAGAGAGAGAGAGAATTTCATTTTTTGTGCACCATGGGGTGGGATATAAAAAAGGTAATTGTGCAATCCACTGGTTAATGGCCTCCCCCTTCTTGATGATGGTGGAGACAGTCAACTGGGCCAGGTGGAGAGCCAAGGCAATGGCACCCTCGCCTTTATTGTGGCGCTTAAGAATATCTAGCTTCACTTCCAGAGACACAGTTTTACAAACATGCTTTGCGGGAACATCACCAGCACCACCGCTGGCAGGCTGCTTAGCACCCCGACTGGGATCTCCACTAGCCCCACCACGTGCACCACCCAAAATCACACAAAATCACACTCCACACACGATTAGTATCGCTGCTCTACTCACGGCACTGCTCGTACTCAGATACGATGCACTGTGGTAGCGGCTTGCATAATGTTGGTGATGTGACTCGATGTGTGGTGGGTGAGTGCAGGGGAGTTCCTCACTCAAAGATAGCCAGTGTGAGAGGAACGAAATGGGTGAGCGATGGCTGTGGGGGCTGCGAGAGCATTTCTGCGCGTAGTGGCAGGTGGGTGGGGTCGGCTCGGCTGGCTGTGGGAATGCGTGATTCAAAAATTTTGGCCCATCGCCCATGGACGCAACCTCGGCGGGCTGATCATTAAAGTAGGGTGCAGCCATCGGCCATTGGGGTTTGATGGTATTTCTACCCCCATAATTAAGCCGGGATATTGCATCCAGGGATATCATATATCAATGCAGATCGTAGACCAAACACTGGAGAGACGTGATCACCGAACCATGACAAACGGTGGTCATGTGGCACAGACTGAAGCCAGAGTGAGACCTGCCCTAACACATTCTCCTAGGTGACTTATTTTGCTCAGACTCCTTACTGTGAGACTATCTTTAACATGTTTTCCTAAGTGATTTATCTTTCACATACTTTTTACTCAGACACCATCCCCAACATTTTTTCCTAGGAGCAAAATAAATCACTTAGGAAAAAATGTTAGGGATGGTGTCAGAGTAATGAATATGTGAAAGATAAATCACTTAGGAAAACGTGTTAAACATAGTCTCACAGTGAGGAGTCTGAGCAAAATAAGTCACCTAGGAGAATGTATTAGGGCAGGTCTCACTCTGGCTTCAGTCTGTGCCACATGACCACCGTCTGTCGTGGTTCGGTGATCACGTCGCTCCAGTGTTTGGTCTCCGATCTGCCGCTACCTGCCTTACCTGGGGGCAGACAGTAATTAGCCAACAGGTGAGATGAGAGAGGTCACTGGTAAATGAATAAACAAATAATAAACACAGACATACATAAACTGTCATTACCATCAACAAATGTGGCACTACTAGCCTTATCTGGGGTCAAAGGTTAATTGACAGGTGAGATGAGAGGTAGTCTAGTTTATTTTCAGAAGATATTTGTCCATCTTTCCTTATTTATGTTAATTTCTTTTAAGCCACAGGTAAATACATACATACCAGACATACATAAAGACACATACATACAGAAATACATACATACATAAACTGTCATCATCAAATGTGCCAGCCTTACCTGGGGGGCAGAGGGTAATTAGCCAACAGGTGAAATGAGAGGTCAAAGGTGAATACATACATACACATTCATACACACATGAAAATACCATACATACACATGCATTCATACATACATCAAAATACCATACATACACACAGTCATACATACATTACAATACCATACACACACAAATTCATACATACACTGCCACCATACATACATTATACATAAATGCAAAAATACATATACTTACATACCATACATACATAAACACATACATACATATCACCAAATGTATACCACCAGCCTTACCTGGGGGTCAAAGGTTAATTAGTGTGCAGGTGAGATCAGACACAGGTAAATATATGAACATACATCGTGCCATTATCACCACCACCACCACCTCCACCATCACCATCAATCATTATCATCACTCATCACACCATCATCATCACCAAAACAACACCTTGTATGACATTCTCTTCCCTCCAGCCTCATTCTACACCCACCTAACATCTTCCCAATTATCTCTAGCCTCAATCTACACACACCTAACATCTCTAGCCTCAATCT
>JAGKTI010018706.1:0-17500 GCA_018397915.1 Birgus latro | reverse complement strand
TCAATCTACTCACTCTTTTTCTAAAATGTGTGTTGCACACAATCATGTCCATAGCCTCCCCAAACTCGAGTATTCTTTCCCCTTCCGCATTCCTCACACCATATGCACATCCTCCATGGACTCCTTCATAACCTTGAGCTGCTTCACCAACATGACCATTTAAATCCCCTCCCAGAACCACTACCTCATCATCACCCATACCACTTACTACACGTATTAAATCATCCCAAAATCTATCCTTCTCTGCGTCATCCAATCCTACCTGCGGAGCATATGCTGATATAACTGAAACCATCACCCGTCCGATCAAAATTTTCACTACTATTATCCTATCACTTACTCTCATGACATTCATAACATACTCCACCCATTTCTCCGCAACCAACACACCCACACCCCCATATCCGTCAGTTCCCCCCTGCCAAAACATCTTATAGTAGCAATCCTTCCCAGCAATCTTTCTGGCTGATCCACCCCTGTACCGGACTTCCTGCAGACAAGCCACATCCACCCATTAAAATTTCTTCAGCTGATGTGTTTTCTGCCATCACTGGCCTCAATACTATAAAGGCATACGGTCCTGATGGAGTCCCTCCTGTTGTCCTCTAAAACTGTGTTTCTGTGCTTACACCCTGCCTAGGTAAACTCTTTTGCCTTTGCCTCTCAACTTGTACCTTTCCTTCTTGCTGGAAGTTTGCTCTCATTCAGCCAGTCCCAAAGAAGGGTGACCATTCCCAACCCTCTAACTATCGTCCAGTTGCTTTAACATCCTGTGTCTCAAAAGTTTTCGAGTCAATTCTTAACAGAAAAATTTTAAAGCATCTTTCCTGTCACAACCTTGGGTTCCGTCAAGGACGGCGATCTTCTCACCTACCTTTCAGACTCTTGGTCATCCTCCTTTCGGAACTTTGGCGAAAGCTTTGTCATTGCACTTGACATCTCAAAGGCTTTCAATCGAGTCTGGCATAAAACTTTAATTTCCAAACTGCCCTCCTACGGTTTCTATCCTTCTATCTATGCCTTCATCTCTAGCTTCCTTTCTGGTCATTCTATAGCCGCTGTTGTAGATGGCCATCGCTCCTCTCCTAGACCTATCAACAGTGGTGTTCCTCAGGGCTCTGTCCTATCACCTACTCTCTTCCTTTTATTCATCAATGACCTTCTAAGCTGTACATCTAACCCTATCCACTCATATGCTGATGATTCCACCCTTCACCTTTCCATTCGGTTCCTGCAACATCCATCTCAACAGTTACTTCAACAAAAAAGGGATGAGGCTATGGCACACCTAATGTCTGACTTGGCTCGTATCTCCGATTGGGGTAAAAATAATCTTGTTATTTTTAATGCATCAAAAACTCAGCTCTTACACTTATCAACCTGACAAAATCTTCCTCAGGATTACCCACTAATGTTTAATAATGAACAGTTATGTCCTGCATCATCCTTGAACATGCTTGGGGTTTCATTCTCTCGGGATTTGTCTTGGAAAGAACATATTACATCTCTTGTGAAATCTGCTTCCAAGAGATTAGGTATGCTAAGCCGATTCCGAACTTTCTTTACCCCTGCACAGTTGTTGACCTTGTACACGGGTTTTATTCGCCCGTGTATGGAGTACAACTCTCATGTGTGGGGAGGCTCCCCACATGCAGCTCTCCTCAATAGGGTGGAGTCAAAGGCTTTTCGTCTCATTAACTCTCCTCCTCTTACTGATTCCCTTCAACCTTTGTCTCTTCGCCGCACTGTTGCATCTTTATCTCTCTTCTATCGCTACTTCAATGGTCATATCTGAACTGTCTGCTTGCATCCCTCCACCTCTACGATGGGCATGCAGTACCCGTCTAGCAACAAACTCTCATCCCTTTTCTGTCCAACTCTCTAATGCAAGAGTTAACCGTTACTCCCAGTCCTTCATTTATGCAACTGGTCAACTCTGGAACTATCTTCCTTTGTCTGTATTTCCTACTTCCTATGATCTCCAGTCTTTCAAACGTAGTGTGTCCAGGCATCTCGAATTGAACAGATCTTGAATTTGGCTCTCTTTTGTATTGTTTTTGTTTTTTCTTAGAAGGAACAGTATGCAGGCCTGTGGCCTTTGGTTCCTTCTTCCTTGCATAAAAAAAAAAAAAAAAAACTCAGGTGCTCTGCCACTGAGCCACTCTGCCCCATCAACAAGTCTTGAGAAGACAGCCTAGGTCAGAGTTACCAACACCATGGTATACCTGCCAATTGGGCCACTTTTAATGGTGCTGCTACCTGTCTTTGTTTGGGTTAATTTGGAGAGTCAGACTGCAGTACCAGTAATTAACTCACTATTCAATAAGATTATTTACTTTGAAAACAGTCTTTCCTTTTTTCTTTTTTTCCCCCCACCCACAGAGGAAACTGGTACACTGCATGAATTATACAGATACGATATAAGTTTTGGTAAGGAAAATATATGGAAAACTCTTGCAATTATTGGCTAAATTGAAGTTTTTGTGAAATAAAAACTGTCTTCTTTTTCATTTTTATGACTTTGACTGAAGCATGAACTTATTACATTTAACATATTTATATAAGTAACTGTGAACCATTTTCAAAATTTGTAAGTTTATACAGCATACACTCATTCTTATTCTAATACTCTTATTCTAAGATTAGAGTTTAACTGATACACATACAGTAATACCCCAATATATGATACCCCTAGATACGATACCCCGACTTAACAATGTGGGTAGAAATACCACCATATCCCACCTAACAATGGCCAAATCCCGGTTTAATGATGGGTTTCATTTTCTTTTTATCGATTTTTATATTTCAGACCAAAATTCTGTGTTTAGGTTGATTAATGAACTGTTTTTAAACTTAGATTAATGTGTTTTAGCCACAGGTGGGGTGAACATTGCCATTTTGGGGTACAGTTTACTAAGTTTGATTTTATCCAGACTTATATTTGACATTTTCATATTTTTATTTGTTGCTTTTAGTGATTTATTTACAGGTGTTAGGCTTAGGTTAACTTCTTTTACAGCAGTTAGGCCATTTAGATTGACTTTAAACTTGTTTTGGGGCTCATTTGGGTGGGTTTTGAACTTGGCTGGGGGGGGGGAACTCATGACTGAAAAATGCATCCAATTACTTTACATGTCAAAACTACCACGATATACGATACCTCACCTAACGATGGGTTTTTACCTAACCAACTGCATCATTAAACTGGGGTATACCTGTACATTTAAGCTTTCATAACCCTACACAAGTCTATGGGGATCTAGAGACCCTATATATTTATTCCAATATATGTTAATGGTCAGTGGGGATACTGAAGAACAGACTTTAACAGGAAGTATGAATTGATGGGCTACTTCTAAAATACACCATATGTCAGTTTTCAAGTGCTATCTACTACAGTCTGGCAACATTCTTTGTAGGCAATCCTGGTCTGAGTTAGGGGTTGTCGAGACAAGTTACTGGTAGTCAACAGTAGCTAACTGTTAAGTAACTTATGAAATAAATAATTAATGGGTATGTGAGTAATATGATCGAAGGGTTATGTGGTGAGGTGTTCCTGCATACGGAACCTACGGTAGGCGAGTGATTGACTAAGATGGTGTGTGGCAGGTAGCCTAGGAGGATGGAAGAATTAATAGACCAAAAATGAGACAAGGGGAAAGTGTTGTGGTATGCGAGGGGTCATTACTGGGTGGGGACAGTAACTTCCAAACATCCTTTTCTCATAATAACCTTTCTTAAGATCCACCATCAACATCAGTTATGCTAAAAAAAAGTAATGCTCTATAAGCTGCAGCCATATTCAGTAACTGTATGCTGTACAATACTTAAAAATAACCAAGTGCTGAGAATGCATGCAAGTATCGTTCCTCACAACAAAAAATGTGTACTCCAAACTTACTTTGCTGATCTTATTTAGAACATGCAAAACCACCATACCTAATCACTGTACTGTACACCAAACCTCAAGAAACCATGAAATGTCAATATATAATTGTCAATTATGTAACAAATGTGCAGACACTGGTCTACAGCTATGTTCTTTGTCTTTGAGTGATTTTGTCATTTTCAAACTGGATATACCATGGACACCTAGCTAACTTTTTAATAGCTTCACCTCTGAAGATGGTTTTCAGGATTACCAGGGTTTCTGCTGCAAATTTTCCTGCTCTGCTACGGAATCTGATGCTCACTTGCTATTCAAACGGAGATATCACTACAAGCACTAATGACATACTTTCCCTCGAAAGGTGATAGTAATATACTGACATTTCTAGTGCTGCTAAGATTTGGTTTACAGCAAACAGAGAGGTTCTTGTATATATCCATAACCTATAAGATAAAAGTATAACAGGTTTTGGTGAAACATCACGATGCTTGGAGCTATTTCATCCTACCTCATAAACATTGAACTTAAATGTTCATAATGTATACTGAAAAAGATACCAATACATTATCAGTTCCAGACTGACAAATAATGGATTACATTCAACTTTAAATTCTTTTGCTATATCTTTAGAATGTCATACAGACAAAAATATTTTAAGTTACTTTCACTGACAAAATAATAATTCTGCTGATATAAAGCTACATTAAGCTGTTGCAATGTCAGTGATTCAGATAAAGCAAATATATGTAATAGTTTCAACATGTGAGTGATGAACTTACATTAAATTTTACATACTCCTATGTCAGTAGTTACTCAACCAATTATGAGCAGCACCTTGAACACCAGCATATTACAAGGCTGTAAAAAATTCTTCAGGCTAGCATGTGAATGTGAACACATGTGCAGTGGAGATACTGGGTGATGAGTGCACTATGTGCTGGTTTACACTAACTACTCACGGACACGGAGTCAACACTTATGGCGCTACTATTCCCTCGCCTCTTTCTCTCACCAAAACTATATGCAAGAAGAAAGAGGGGCTTTTAATGTTCCTTTGATCCTTTATGATTTATCAAGTACACATATAATCAATCATCATTCTTTCACATTCCCATACTACAGTACAGTAAATAGTTGGGAGGATCTATAACCATGAAAAAGAAAACAAGCGACACCACAAATAATTAATCCTGTAATTCTACACAAAATTGCAACAACAGATTTTTGCAGTGAAAAAATACTAGTATGGCTTCTTAGGATTTAGTGCAATACAGTATCCATGTTGTGCTTTAGACTCCCTTGTCTCCTCATCACCCTGGTCAAAAAGAAAATCACACTGACACCAGCTAACAACAGCAGCCAGGCACTTACAACATCTCTGGAGTAAACCTCACCACCTACCACAGCATCCAATTGTCTCGCCATTCTCTCAAAGCAATCTCCATATCTGCTCTGTCTCTCCTGCTTTGTTGTTTTGCTTCTTGTGCTACATTGCAGACACTGCCCTGCACCCTCCTAGCTGCACAATGTGGTCTATGTGCATGTCCTTTGTTCTTTGTAGTTTTTTTTCCTCTCTCTTTCTTTTTTAATGGTGAGATACAGTCAGAAATAGGTTGCAGATGTGGCTCAGTGGGTTAGAGTGCTCTGCTCAGGCTGAAGGGTCGGAGGTCCGAGTCCACCCATGGGTCAATGTTAGACATCATGAAGGGCATCCGGTCATAAAGTACTACATGCTCCAAACCTAAGTCCTCTACCGAGAAGCCGAGAAGCAACACCTTGGCCCTTATTGAAAGAAAGGGGACACAGTGCAAAACTAAAGCAAAAAAAATTACAGACAGTAGATCCTGACCGATACATTTCATGCCTTGTATTGTCTTAAATACACTTCTATGTTTATATTCTGAACTGATGGGAGCCTGTTTTTCAATCAGTGAACTTTGTATCCTATGTTAGTTTAATCCTGTAAGAAATGTAGGTAGGATAATGGTCAAGTGGACAAGGGTAAGAGAGAGAGAGAGAGAAGGGGGGGTGGTCTGTCACACCATGCCTGGCCTGTTCACCTCCCTCCATCTCTCTCTCTTAGACCTAACCCCCACATACTAACACAAACACCTGCAGACATACATTCCTATCAGACAACATGATTAGGTACAATGATGTGTGGTTTACTGCATGGTGATTAGGTGCAGTGCTGTGTTGTTATCAAGAAACCGAGCAGCTTTTATTGCAGGTGTGTAATTTTAAGTTAAGACTATCAGCTAGGTTATGATTTTCCTTTCTGGTAATTACAGTAGCTTCACTCTGGTTATGAATGTATGGATTATTCTGAATGCTGTGTTAGTAAGATATATTTTTGCTTTATTATAAATGTTACTACAATTAAAATTATTTTTCTTCCTCTTCTTTCTTTCCTTTTCTGTCTACAGGTGACTACACTGAGTGATACACCAATCGGTACATGAAACCATTTACTATACTTGCTGGGTGGTAACCATATGACCAAACTATGGTTCCTGATGGTTTAGTGGGTAATTAAGATGCTTAGTAGGTAATTAAGGCACTTCAGCCAGACTGAGCCAGTGTAGGTTTATATCCAAGAAATGGTTGGGGTTTATTGTTTATGTAATGCCACTCAGGGATGAGTGAGGCTGGTCACTCTCATTTTAAACGTCAGGACCAACTTGCCTAGCCCTGGGCTACTACACTCCTCATGGGGCAACACAGGATTAGACGATTATGATGATGATGATTTATTTACCTCAATGTGGTAGGTGGGGGTGCTCACCATCCACACACACAATGTAGTGCTACTTTGAGTGTTTGCCCTTTCCTCTCTTCTTTCCTTCCTCTTCTGTCTTTCTTTCCTACATTCTTTCCTCCTCCTTCCGCCTACGGGTGACTTTACACTCCCTCTTCTGTCTTTCTTTCCTTCATTCGTTCCTCTTCCTTCTGCCTATGGGTAACTCTACACTGAGTGACAAGCCAAATGGTTTCCTGTACACCTGGAAACCATTTACTATGCTAGGTGGTAACCATATAACCAAATTATGGTGCCTGATGGTTTAGTGAGTACTTAAGGCACTCCAGTCGGATTGAGTCGGTGCAGGTTTATATCCAATGGGTGGTTGGGGTTTATTGCTCGTGTAATGCCAATCAGGGATGAGTGAGGCTGGTTACTCTCACCGTAAATGTCAGAACCAACATGCCTAGCCCCAGGCTCCCACGCTCTTCATGGGGCAACATAGGATTGGATGATGGATGGATGGATGAATACTAAACTGTGCTATTAAATTAAATTATTTGGGGGAGGTGGTGGCAGAATTGGTAGAGAGGCAGCCTGCAGTTCTAAAGGACCCAGGTTCAAATCCCGGCTGGGGCAGGGAACAGTTTAAGGATTTGAATTTCATGAAAAGCAGACTTTTCTGATCTACCAGATGACCCGTCGACATGTCACAAAAGCACCCTCGCTAATACCAGTACATCAGTCCTCTATGAGACAGCCTTAGCATACTGTATATTCGATAAGGATGGTGGGTGTTAATGCCAAAGTGGTGACATGTGGAAATGTAGGAGGACTACTGGGCCCCAAGGAGGACTACTGGGACTTGGGAATAG
This sequence comes from Birgus latro, assembly GCA_018397915.1. Classification (NCBI taxonomy): domain Eukaryota; kingdom Metazoa; phylum Arthropoda; class Malacostraca; order Decapoda; family Coenobitidae; genus Birgus; species Birgus latro. Next base: position 9,993 of record JAGKTI010018706.1, on the reverse strand, counting down.
GCCCTGAAGCCTTTGCCCAAAGTTGGACACGTAAAACACACACACACACACACACAACACACACACACACACACACACACTAGTCTTTTCATATGAATCTGTACTAAAAAACTTGAAAGTCAGGGATTTTTGCCTATCATATTCATTTTCATGTACAGTACTCCAAATGCATTAACCCCTACGTACCAGGTGACGGACATGTTTGACACAAAAGGGGTGTATGGGCACCACTGGGTGTCAGTATGAAACCACAAATGCAATCCCTCCACAGTTTGAATGGTCCGTCATTTGATTTTGTAACCAAAGAGTAGGCAGAGATGCCCCCATCTGGCACAAGCGTACCTCAGTCTTCTCTGTGACTTAGCCAGGTGAATTGTGATGTTTTATGAAACCTCTTCATCAAATTCTGTTTCCGCTTTACACAGACCCCTTGCCTCATCCACCCCTGCCAAGCCACTACCCAAGGATACTAGGAAAGGGCTCAGTGATAGTGCCATAGGGTATGCCTTGGATGCCACTGTGTCTAGTTTATCTAGAAGTGGAGAAGTTAGCACACTGAGAGTGAAGCTAAAGTCAGGGCCGCACACACACGCATGAAGACATCCTGCTTCAAGTGCCAAAAGTTACTTCCTCACGTCCATACTCATCGACGTGACCATTTGCAGACATGGGGATGCTTCATTCGCATGAAGAAGTTGTTGAGTAATATGGTCTTTAATTTATTTCCCTAACAGCTATACTTTCCCAGATATGAAGGTTTGAAAAAAGGCTATTTCGGGAAATATGCCCACAGTAAGAGGGCAGCCACGCCAAAATAATGCCACTGTCAAGGGGTTAAGGCATCATCACTCAACCTGCACAGGTCAGTTTTTCATGAGTATTTCCTCTTTTCTTCTTCCGAATTACTTTTCCTCTCCCTTCTGCTTTCTCCTTCGTTCTGTTCCTCTTTCAAGTTTGCCTAGTTGGTGTTACAACATGGATGGAAACCCACTTTATATGGGTACTTCCAATGAGGGAGGATTTTTTTCCATTATCAAAAATTCCCTTTTCTACTGCAGGAAGTGAATTTCTTTAGTCCTCTTCATCCCCAGGCTTCACTTTGTGAGTAACTTTGTTATACTCCTCTTTGGGTAGAATGGAGAAATCAACATGTGACTAGTGAGCAGCACACTTGAGTTCGAAGTACGGTACTGAGGATGATAAAATTCATCAGGAACTTATGTTTGAGTTTGCCTTCTCTTCCTTCTTGAAGCCACTACCACACTTCACCTCAGCCTTTCTCCTCCCCATGCCTCACTGTGGTGAGGCACAGTCCACCATAAGGGAATGTCGGTTCTCTGCATAGGATGGCTGTGCAGAGGTGATTGCTTGCCTATGGTAGTAGTAGTAGTTGTAGTTGTGCCCTAGGCAGTCTGGCTGAACAGCCCCGAGTCCCTAAGGAAGGCCATGGCCAACACCGAGTTTTCCCACAGAGCTCTCAAGGAGTGTATGTTGTGTAATTGGTGTAGGTGATTGTGTGCAATGCAGTCTTCCATGATGTGCTTAATAGTATAGGGTCCTTGATGGGTCTGCTTGGCTACACAGACTACTACCTCAGCCTTTCAAAAATATTCCCTAGCCTCCACTCAGTCAAAACTGTGGCTCTAAAGCCTACTTTCTGGAGTGGCTTCAGGCATTTTTTTGGGGGGGGCAGAAACAAAAATATTGCTATTTCTATGAAGGTCCGTCATTTCACTTTATAGATAGAGACTACTGTAATTCTCTCTTGAAAACTAAAATGCACTATCATTGCTGCAGGAAACCAAACAATATCCCTAAGGAAGAAATTAAGGGAAGTTAACCCACTACCACCTTTTGAACAAGACAGCCCCATGTAACCCAAGGAGCATTCTTTCAAAATGAGGGTTAATAAATTGCAGTCCAATACTTAGAACTTAAACTGTTTCTTACCTGTTTGTATAATTAGATGATGGACGAGAACCTTCAGTATGGCCATTGATGCCAGGGTATTCCTCGCTCTCAGGGGATGACATACCGTCTACAAACATTGAAATATGAATCTGTTATACACTTCACACAACATAAAAAAGATAGTGTATATTCAATCTCATAGAAGCAATCATGAGTGATATACAGTAGTACAGTATTAATATACTGGTCATATCTGTTTAGAAATTACCTTGCTTTAAAGTTTGTAAATAAAGTATCAAATTATGCCTTATATCTAAATTATTCATAGATTCCCCTCTCAAATTACCCTAAACTAACCACAGGGTGTTTACTGTTCAGTAGTCAGCAATGGGTCTCAATTTCCAATTGCAACACTGTAAACAGTTTGGGAATGCAAAAGTGCTTCACTAAGGCTGTTCCTTTTATGGCAGTATGTATCTAAATACAAAGCTTCAAAGCTGGCAATTCTAAATATGTACAACAGGTATCATATCATGTAGCCATCATCCCCTTCAACCGTGATACCTCTTCATTATACTGTGGCTGCTACAACTCAGTTTTATTCAACTTAGGAGAAGCCACTCACTATGAATGTTAATAAGTTTACCCATCTTTTGCCATGTATCTGTTGTTTGAGTTTGTCTAGGATGGCTGCATTAGTACACCAAAACCTTCATGTATCATCACCACCAAAGTAACTCAATTTTCAACATATACTTGGGGTGGGGAGATCTAAATTAGAGAAGAATGGAAGCTCCACACACTGTATAATATTATTCAGCCTGTGATGTAAGAGACTGAGAAGGCTAAATTACCATGGTGTATATTTCCTTTATCTCTGAGCAAACATGTTGGAGCCTTCAAAAACGAACAAATGAACGAATGAAAGAACAATAGTACTCTATAGGGCTGGATATACAGACTGAAAAGTTAAGGCACACTAGGTGACTAAACTGGGATCTTGAAGTATGCAATACAACGGGGCTAAAGCTCTGGATCTCATACTTAAGTTCAAATTATTAAAAGTTATGAGGCAAAAGTGTATTCAAGGCCCAAATTCCTGATGGCCACTTATGGTGCTGTAAATGGGGTTAGCCTGCATGCCATATTACACAGTACATTTAGCAGTGATGTACAGCAGCCAAATATACCTTATTTTAATCATAGGTTATACAAATGAGTATCAGAAACTGGAGGCTTGCCTACCTCTTCATGCCCTAAGTTTTAATTACATGGCCATTAGTTTCACATACATTCCCACCACAACTCAAAGGCCACCATAAATCCCTTACAGTGAGACTTCTTCACTCTCGTAATCAAAGGGGATAACCCAGATGGCTCTTGGGAATGTCAAGCAATCACAAGCTTACCAATCAGCTGATGCAATGTAAAGACAAGAGAAGTTTAGCAAGTTAGGAGGGAAAGAGTGTCACACTGTATTTATCACTTGGTCTGTTACGATTTCCCTCAACTGAGCTATGTAATCTGATGATAACCTGTACAGTATAAGATGTTTAAGTGTATCCACAGCAACAAGAGAATTAAATGACAGTTTTCTCTCTACGTTAATTCAGTGAAGACACCCATAAGAAAGAAAGCTTATTTCTCCCTGTTACAACCACCAGTGTTTTGTGAAGGTCTGGGAGACTCATCTCAAAGCCCAAACTGCTGAGCCTAGGCTGTTCAAGACTCTGCTAAATACTATAAATACAGAAAAACCACTCCTAAGGTTTCAAACCTGTCTCAGTATATGGATAGTTACCATCATGTGACAACATTCCTGGATGATGAATGCTCTGATGCCATATCTGAGTAGTACAGATGATCACACAAACATACACACATGAAGGGAGTAAAATGCTCTCTGTGGACCTTACATGTGGCAGAATGCTTTTAGGATACAAAAAGTGCATAAAAACTTAACATCACTTACGAGAAGAATTCTAAGAGTTCGGGTCCTACTAAATATATCTTATACTGTACTGTTCAGTGAGTTACCTATTTGTGGTTACAGGTATCATTGTGTATGTATCACTTTCCTGGGTCCCAAGCATTTTGAAAGTGGATTACCCTAGTGTACTGGTCTTCAGAACTGAAATATATTTTGCTTAACTGCAGGATGTAAGCAAGGCACTAATTATAAACATGCTGCAATGTGTACTGGTTATCAATCTTATCTGTAACTGTAATGACATGACAACTGAAAAGCAGTGTGATGATGACTGTCAACAGTTATTGTCAAGTATCATTCAGTATCATTATTAGCATTCTACTGTAATTTTCTGGATATGAGCTAGAAATTGATTTGTACATCTACAGTACTGTATTGAAATGGTGCTATGCTTTGATTTCAATAAAAATTACAACCATACAGAAGGAAAGCATGTACTTAAGGTGGACTTTAATGATCTGTCAGAATGTAACACTAACAAATCTGGTATAATGTGTTCATTCTATTTTCACTTACTTGGCAACTGGTTTTTCAGCAATATATTCAAACCTCTAAAAGTATTCTGTCTGTATATCTAGATTTTCCCCTCTATATAACTCTGTCATGAGAAAATGTATCAGTCAAGAAGCAAAAACTTTGTCAATTTAAAACAGCAACTAACCAGAATAAAGTCCCTGGTGATCCAATACATCTGAGTGGTGAAGGTATGAGTGTCCCAGCCCTTCCTCTCCTCCAGCCATTTCTTCTCCACCCATGGTGTCCACATTCTCTGCCTCTTCCACCATGTCCAACCACTGACTGTTATACCATCGGAATTTGTGGCACTGGATTCTCACTGCCCAGTCATTGTCATTTTCCTGCAGACACAAGGGTAGATGTAGTAATAGGTGGGAATAGCAGTGACACTTATGATGGAAATGGTGATGAGGGATGGGGGTTAAACTGTCAACAGTTGTTGCAGTAATATACACTGTCCACTTTAATTTGGTCTAGTACTGTCATTTTGCTATTCTGAATGCAGAGCTGTAGCTACAGATTAACACTAAAATACGGTACTACTGTAAACACAAAAGAGTGCTATGGAAGGGATGTAGATACATGGTACAGTACTGTTTTTTTCTGCCACTGATGTACAGGAAGTTAGCTGGAGAAAAAAAAAACACACACACACACACAAGTTACAGTGGTTGAACTAGTGTATAATTTATTACAACACACCATTTTTAGTACAGGCGACCCCCACTTTACGAATGATCACACAACAAAAATTTGCATTAATGAAGATCGCATTTTACTACCCTTTGCTCGCCTAAAGAACGCCAAAATTTACTTTTAAACCATTTTTTTCCGTGAGCAATTTTAAACCGAGCATGCTCTCAGTAACCTAATTCCACCACAGCGCCACTAACGGAGAAAATGCACATCATTCACTCCTGCCCTGCCATCCAAAACAATACAGTACCTCGCTGCCACACGTGCAACATTTACTTTGTCATCATGCTGCTGAAACCCAGCTACAAGGCCCAGCAAACAAGTTGCCAAGTCTGCCAGGAAAAGCATTACTCTTGAGATGAAAGTAGACATAATAAGGAGGCACAAGAGCAGTGAGAAGACAAACAACATAGCTCGACACCATGGCCTGGCCCCAATAGTCTCTACAATTTTTAAGTCAGCAGAGGCTATCAAGAAGGCAGGGGGAAAACACATCATCTCTGCAGGCTAAAAAGACCACCCGTGCTCAAGACCCTGCAATCTTGTAATAAAATACACAAATACTGATTCAGATTGAGCAGAAAATAGGGTTAATATGGGTGGATGGGGAAAAAATCAGGGTCCTGGAACCAAACTCCATTTAATCCATGTTATAATGGGTTTGCACAACGAAATATCACTTAGGGAACGGTATTTCAGAAACGTAACCCGTTCATAAAGTGGGGACCTCCTGTATTATAGTATATGCTTTACATGTAGCCACAATTTAAATCCATCCATCCATAGTTCAGTCCCATACTGCTCCACCAGGAGTGTAGGGGCCTGAGGTTAGGCTACTCAATCCTGACATTTATGCCAAAAGTGACCAGCATCCTCAAGCAACTTTTTTGACAAAAAATCCAAATCACCCTTACAGACCACCTCCAGTTGGGGAAACTTAATTCACTTGACTACCAGGCATCTAAAACACTGTATGAGGGCAACAGGGCTAATGCGCTAAATCAGCACAGAGTATGAAGGCCCACCTGAGATTTTCCTGTCCACCATAGTACTGTACTACCCCATAAGTGGGCATGTACCTAAGAACAACATGGGGAAGTCACAAATGCACATTAAAAACTGAATCCAATTTTTATGTAAACTACCTTTGCAAACAGCTTTGATGACAATCACTGGGAACAACTAACAAATTTTTTTTTGCTTAGCTCCCCCCCCTCCCTAAAAAAAAAAAAAAAAAGCCCTTCAAGCTGTATGAACATTTTGGAGGAACCTTTAGTAGTGGTATCAGGCAACTTATGACATCACACAGAAGTTGTCAGTGGTGACTAGACTAATTATTCCAAACCGAGAAGTGGCTGCCCTAACATCTAGTTTCCAATTACGCTGCCTCACATGACATGATGACTCCCTCGAAGCTGCCAATTACTCACCCCCTCTTGAGGAAAGAAATGGCTGGTTTCCCACACACAGTTTAAGAATTCCTAACCAAATAAATCCTCTATGGAAAACACAAATTTCCTAAATCCATTTGTTTCCAGTTCACAAACCATAACTCCTCCACCATCTTTCATTTATAATCATGTTCTACTGCCTAGTTCCTCACAATCTCACTTCCAATATGTGAGTGAATTTAAGTACTTTGGCAGTGTGATGAGTAAGGATGGTAGTCTGGCGGGTGAAGTGCTCGAAAGGGTGCAGCAGGGAAGGAAGGTTGCTGGTTCGTTGAAAGCAGTGATAAGAAACAGGGAGGTGAGCATGGAAGTGAAAAAGTTGTTACATGACAGTACTGTATTGTGATACCAACTCTAACATATGGAAGTGAAGCTCGGACCCTGTTGGAAGGACAGAAGTCAAGAGTGAGAGCAGTGGAAATGAGTTATTTGAGAGGAGCATGTGGAGTCACATGGAGAGACAGACTAACAAATGAGGAAGTGAAGAAGCGTTGTGGTGTGGTTGAGGACGTGATGGGAAGAGTTAGGAGAAACACGTTAAGGTGGTTCGGGCATGTGGAGAGGATGGAGAGTGAAAGACTGATGAGGAGAGTGTATGTGAGTGAGGTGGAGGGGGCGAGAGGGAGGGGGAGGCCAGAATGAGATGGAGGGATGGAGTGGAGAGGTATATGAGAGAGGGGGGTGTGAGTTGGGAGCGTGGTAGTGAAATGGCAGGGGACAGAGTGACATGGAGGCAATTTGTTTGTGGCCACCCCATGCGGGATTGAGGCGTCTGGCAATAGATAGATAGATAGACCCTTCTCACCCATTTTCCTCCAGGCTTCCTTCAACTTTTCATTCTGCATATTACAATCACACGACCAGAGAACTACTGCACTGTAGCCTCTAATGCCACAAGTGCTCCAAAGCATCCTTCTTTATGTTCTATATTCACAATCAACTAGGCTTTTTTCAATATTCTCTCCAATCTTTTTTACACCATGCACAACACAGTTTTGTACTTCTCTCTACTGGAACAAAGAATTACAAAGGGATAACTTTCCTTATACAGCTATGTCTTTCAGTCACTATCCTTTATACAGTAGTCTTCTCCTGCATGCCAAAACAACCTATCCCACAACTCATAGATTTCACCCTAACACTTTCATACTTCCCTACTCACAAACACTATTACGCCATGACATGCATCATATCACTCTTCCCACCTGGTTTCTAGATCCATTCTTCCTTTCCATGTCTATGTTATCACAATAATGTATTTAAAATGTTATCTTCACTATCTGAACTTAATTTGGCATACATACACCTTTCACTGATACATTCATCATTCATTTACCTCTACCATTCATCAACAAACCAACTCCCTCTATACTCCAACTATAAGTGCTCATACCTGACACAACACCTATCACAACTTCCCATTCATCCACTTCACTCCCTCTAGGGCAAACAAATCCAACCTTTCTTCAACAACTTTGCTACCCAAATTATTTAGTTTCTTAATTCACACCTCTTAACATTTCAAACAGCTACACATGCATGCCTAGCTTTGTTAGATCCTAGGCGGTAAAGAAAGTACAATTACCGAGATGATGTCCAGGGTTGTATCACACACACGTCGGATCTCTGTGTTCTTATCATGCATTAAATCAATAAGGTAGGCTGGAACTTCTGTAGTGGAAATGACCTCTGGTCGTGTCGACTCATGACGAGTTAGTTGATAAAACACATACACAATCTGCAGCACCATCTCATCATCCTCCTGTTTGGCTGTTGGAAGAAGACAGAAGAGAGGAGAATAAAGTATCATTGTTACACTTACAAAGAAACAGGAATGGAGCTGGAACAAGTCATCATCGCAATCATCCTATTCTGTTGTTTCTAGCACATCAACCAGCTGTTTCTGTAATCAGGAAAGAAATAGCAAAGCATATTATAACCTAACTGCTTGGTGTGTCTCACAGATACTGTATTCTCTAACCATTCAAGCCCCTGACATTCTTGGTTGTATCACATAAGTTATGGAGGGTGCTTCACTCACTGATTGCCCACAGTATCAATAATATAGTTAATAGCAATGTACTAACTTCCAAGAAACCTGGCAGCAACATACTCATACCCCAGCCTCTGACACATATGCATACATAAACTCACAAAACTCAATTTACAAGCACACATCATAATAAATCCTGGGTTTTGCTTAATGAATCCATGTATTGGTGTTGGCTGTGCTTCTGGTGATGTTTTCTATGGACTGGAAACTAAGATTTTTTTTTTTTTTTTTTAATGACTGACTCCGGGCATAGGCTTCACAGCCTGCTCTCAAGGCCCAGTAGTCCTACTAAATACCATACACCTTCTACATGTCACCACTTCTGCGCTAACACCCACTGTCCATACTGAAGTGCCAAAACCAGCTAATAACATTCCAAAATAACACTGCAAAATCTTAAGCTGTGTAATGAAGTTCTGTAACAATATGAGAGTCTCAGCTTATATACTTGTGGTTGAATGTTTCTTGCCTCAGAGTGATGATTATATGGCTAGTTACCAAGCTTGTAGGTATATTTCAATCATGGTAGTACCCCCAAAGGTCATTGGCAGGCAATCATTTAGTAATTTCTACAACACATATTTGTGTTCTACACATAATTTGCATACAAAACATAAGGTGCCACTGTACTGCAATAAGAGCAACGTGGTGTGGCCTTTCCCAGCACCACATTATTAGGAATACTGTATACTGTATTCATTTCCAGTATTGTGAATACAAAGGTCTCTCAACATTTTCAGTGAATCTGCTGATCACACAAATGATATGGACATGGCTAAGAATTTTTTTCAGCAAGATAGAGCAACTTGCCATCCATCAAATGAAAGGAAAGAGATGAGCTAATTTGTACTATCCACCTATATCTCATGAAATACACCAGACTTTCTTCCTCTATACTTCTATACCTCCTCACCCAAGTCCCTGGATTCATCCTCTTGACATGCCCAAACCATCTCAATCTCATCCTTTTCACATCCTTCCTCCCTGATGCTTTCCACTCCTAGCCATTTTTTCACCTCTAGGATACCCATCATCCAAATTTTCCTGCATCATTTTCAAGTAATTTTGTTTTGGTCTTACTACGTACTCCTTTTTTTTCTCCCTTTTTCACTATTATACAATATGACACTCTCAATACAAGTACCAAACACTTTTCTTTTTGTGGACAATGAGAACACTCAAGATGTCACAATGGGTATCACTTCTGAACTTTTTTCCAGTCACTATGCACTCCTAAAATGGTACTCTGCTAGGCACTACCCCCACACTGATGACATCTCAGAGGTAGCACAATTTGTCCACAATCTCCATTGACTTACTGCCTGTCACTAGGGATCTTACTGGTCTACCATCAAGTGGTCTGGCTGTGCCCCTAT
>JAGKTI010018705.1:0-13386 GCA_018397915.1 Birgus latro | reverse complement strand
GAGAGAGAGAGAGAGAGAGAGAGAGTAGAGAGAGAAGCACTTATGTAACTCAAAACCGTTGGAGTAAATTTCAGCATTTGTTTATTTGAAGGAGAAGGCTGGAAACAAACACAAAGGGTCCGCCTCTGCAATCACTGTATCGCCGTTCTCTTTCTGCTCTCTATAAACGCCACCTCGGTTGTTATTACACAAACTTTTATCCCTTCTTGCTGATGACCTGTTTTTTTCTTTACATACATATGATTTTATTCACTTTAGGACAGACTTTAGTAAATGAGGAGGTAAGATATAGCCTTCATTAACCCCTTCGCTGTTAGACATCGTTCTGATACTGAATAAAACTGTCTAGAGGTAGTATGAATAAAATATACAGTTCACACACACACACACATCGAACACAATATTTTCCTGCGCTATCGCACGCGGGTATAGAAAAACAAAGAAGTTATACTGAATAGGTGAATGAAGCTAATCTCAACCCTCTCAGTAAGATAGGTTTCCCTTGTGCTAAATATAATAATCAAACTGGTAGGAGTAAGAGTTTAAGAGGTTTACGTTCTGATCTCCTGTGACCGATTCTGAGTTGATAAAAATCGTCGGGCATTAGCCTCGATGGAATAAGACAATTTCCTGACAATGAGAGTTAATGGTGACAGTATCAACACTCTCCGTCTCCTTTGACTCACTCTCTGCTAAACAGTATAGTCTGGCGTTACTTGGAACAGAATACTTGAGTTGTCCCGACCATGAAAGGTTACTGGAGATTATCTCCTCCACTGAAATACGTCTTTGCTGTGCTGATTATAGCGGTCTGGCGGGAACTGCAATGAAACACAGAAAGGCCACCACACTGAATAGGTTAGCTGAAAAAGTAGGCTGCCTTAACCCCCTACTCCCACCCCTAACACTCACTCTCTCATCCATTATCTCATCCTGCACTCACACACTACCCACCCTCTCATTCCTTCACAGTCCTTATCTCGGAACTCTCAGTCTCAATCAGTACCACCTTTCCATCCACCGTCCACGTCCATTCATCCACCTCCCTCGTCCATTCATCCACCTCACTTAGCATCAACTTCCCTTCCCATACCATTTTACCAAAAATTATACAAATTCCTTCACTATCACTCCAAATCCACCTCCTCTCATCCCTATCCTCTGACGCACTTTCTCACCTTACATCCCCATCCTTGTACCCACCACCCATCCTCTTGCTTAGCCTTACCATCTAAGCCACCTGTTCTCACCCTGTTCCGTATCTAGCATTCACCCCCTCACCCACCACCCAGTCCCGCACTTACCCTATATCACCCTTTTATCTACCTTCCAGCCAAGCCTCTCTTCACCCTTTCACCCACCCTAAACCCTCTAACCAAATTTCACCTATCACACGCGCCAATCCCCTCTCACTCTCTCACCAACCACACTCGTCCACCACCGTACCTACCATCCAACCGACCTCCACTTATTCTATGCCCTTCACTTTATTTTTCATCTGGTATCAACCTTTTCATCCATTACCCATCTCCTTACTCACATTCGCTCTCCACCTCACTGACCATCCACCCTTTCATCCATCGCACATTCTCTCATCCAGGCTCGTGTACCATCAAACCAGTCTCCCCTTCCCGAAGCTCCCCTCTTCACCCAGCATCCACTTTTTCGGCCACTTCTTTCCCCCTCACCCATTTTCCCCTACGATCCTGCCCACCTCCCCTCACCTCTCTCCCCTCGCCCCATAACATTCCTATACCAATATTTCTTCCCGGTGAAAAAAAGAAGAGGAAAAAACCGGGGGCAAAAAATAACTGGGTCCAACCTGATGGGAATATATAATGGGGGGCCAAAGGGGGAGACCAACCCCTGAATTTACCGGATTTGGGGTGTAAATGGGCGTGGTTCGGGAAAATGATGGGTGTAAACGTGAGGGTAAAGGGGGCAATGGCTCTGGATGGGTGTGTGTAGATAAATGATGTAGATGATGGGAGAGGGAGGCAAAAATAAATGTTGCAGTGGTAGACAAAAGACAGAAGCATAAGGATCGATAAGATGGACTGGGATAATAATGTGTGTTAATGGGAAGCAGGAGGGAGTAAAAAAAAAAATGCAGACGGGAGGAAAAAGGACGCTAGATTAATAATGGATGTCAGTGGGAGGCTACAGGCTGGTAATCGACGCAAACAAACACGAATGACGTGTCAGGGAAAACTGATGGATGTTAGTGATAGACAAGACATCGATGCAGATGGATTAAAAAAAATGATAAGATCTGGAGGGAAAAAAATTGTAGAAAAATAAAGAATTAAATGGACCCTGAGGGCTTGGGAAAACAGCCAGTGAAGGAGGGCACGTTGAAGAGAACGGATAAAATAAACGAAAAAAAGTGTTGAGAACGGATGGAACAGACGCAGACAGATGAGAACTAATGGAACAGACGTAGACGGGTAGTTGAGAACAGATGGAATGAAAGTAGACGAGTAGCTGAGAACGGATAGAATGGACGCAGACAGAAGAGAGCGGAAGGAACAGAGGTGATAACGGACAGATAAGGGACACTGGAGTATGTGGGAGTATGCAGATGACGGGGGCTTGGGATAACAGCTGCGGTTACAACAAGGGATACGAAATAAGCTCAGAACACTCGAAACGGCGCTTGAATAATAATGTAAGTATAATGGAGAGAGAGAGAGAGAGAGAGAGAGAGAGAGAGAGAGAGAGAGAGAGAGAGAGAGAGTGGGTGTGGATGGGTGTATGTGGACGGGGGGGAGGGGGGAGGATCGGAGAAAGAATGGAACTAAGTGTTTAAAGAAGAAAGATGCTTGTCAGATGTAAGCGAGTGGAAAAGGTACACTGGAAATCCACTATAGTTCATTCACTTTAACTTAACCCAGATTTTCATTCCTTTACAGCTTATTTCATGCAGCTCAGAGGCAGAACATGGCAACACTGTGGTTCTACATCCTTTCTGTAGCACTTCTTCGTGATTAGCCTCATATTCTAGTGTTAATCTAATGTTATAACTCAGAATTCCAGATGGAGGGATGGCAATTCTATGCCAAGTGCATAATAAAGATATAATAACGAGGCTAATAAAGACTATAATGTCAATGAGAGGCAGGGGATGAAAGACCTCGAAACAGAATTTGTCAATGATGATCAATAATTAATTAACACATGCAGGCGGTGGGAAAGGGGGACTATAAAAAAAACAATTTAAATGAAAGTAAATGTTAATGGGAGTTACAAGTAGGTAGTGAGTGTAAGTCGATCAGCCCGCGCCGGGTTCGCTGCAGGTAGGGATCTCTCCAATATGGAAAGGTATAGCGTATCTTACCATGCTGGCTTAGGGATCATATTCATGCAAGCTACGGAGGCTTTAAAGCACCTCTTGCTTATTGATTTATTTTCAACCTTATACCAGAATATACTTTACTGCATGTTATTCATGTCTTCTATTTATCGATATAGGCTGCATACATAGAGAAGATAATACTGATGTGCCGTATACAGAAATTCAGTGTAGGGGAGAGGTGTCATGAAACCTTCCTATGCTGACGAGATTAAGGGTCTCAGACAGACTGAAAAGAGAAGTGGAGTCAATGGAGAGAACCAAAAGTCCTCGACTCAGCCTACCGGAGACGAACTCGCACCTTGTAATTAAGGGAATGAGATTGGCGTCCTTTTCACTAAACCTTCGAAGGTCCTGCTGTGATATGGATCGGCATAAATGACAAGGAACTGAGCGCTACGGAGCCAAAGTGGGAAAAAAAAATGGCAGTGAGAAGAGAATGTTAATAAGTGTAAATGGTGGGAATAAAAATAGATTATGAAAGGGTATTAATAAATGCAAACCGTGAAAAAAGCAATGTGGATAAAACAAAAAGGGAATTGGGAAAGTAATGTGTGTAAATGGAACTCTCAAGGCAGATAATGGATGAAGATGGATGGACTGGAGGGGGGGGGTATCTGGAAAACTTAATCTGTTAACTAAGATATATTGATAATAACGAGAAATGTTGTAAGAATGATGAATGTGGGACTAAAGGATGGTCCAGGGTGTGCAGTATGTTTCTTCATTTATTATCAGATTCAGTCCCAGAGTTTATCCAAAGTTGGAGAAAAAAGGATCACAGCGCTTGTATAAAATGCGTAATAAATATAGGCAGGTGAAATAAAGATCAGAATACTAGGAGGTATTGATGGGAGACAAAGGCAGGTAGCTCTTTCAGTACGTATTATCTTTCCTTTAAGTCGTACTAACTCCCTATGATTTTCTTAAACCAAGGAGAGGTTTTTCGAAATTGCCGTACTCAGGTCCTGTACTACAGTTGAATAAGCAAAAAATTTAAGCTGGTGGCAGTGTACTAAAAAAGAAAAAATAAATTTATTAATAAAGGATGTCGCCATATTGAAGGTATTAACAAGTGGATAGGGGTAGGAGGAGGAAAATGGAATGGACAGAATGAAAGGAAGGCTGAAATAATCACTTCAGTACGGTGGCGTTGTATTAACCTGGTTTTTGCTGTCTCCAGATCATTTTACTCAATTTATGGAAACTTAATGAACTGCAAGGGTAAGATTTTACATTATTCATTAAGCCATCCGATATGAGAAGCCTTTCCTAAGGTGTATATAATCGTCGCAAATTGACCTGCACATAAAAAGACGCAGCTGGCCTGAAGATCAAAAAACAGGTATAAGCTGAAACAGGAAAATGAAGCAGCAGTCACTGAGCGCTCAAGGTAAGTGCAAGGAAAGGTAAAACTGAGGTGAAGGGGTGAAAAGGTAACGATGCACTGGGGAAGGAAGACTAAGAAAAAGCATGAAACAGAAATGCACAGGAAGGAAGCCACTATGGAAGCGAGAAATGATGGAAAAATGGGTGATTAGGAACAGATATCACTGGAAAAACAGAGAAATGTGGCATGAAGGCTATGGGAAGAGGAATATATATGACGAGGAAAAGAAGGAACTAGGAAAATTTTAGAAAGCCAGAAAAAACAAGAAACACAAAATAAGAGAGAATACGGGAGTTAAAAAAAAAACATTTAAAGGAAGCAGCGGGTAGAAAATATGAGGAAATAAATGGGAAAAGGCAAAGGGAAGCCAAAAACAACACTGAAAAGTAAAAATAAAAAAGGACGATGAGAACCACACTACAGCATCTCATAAAAGTGTCAACAAAAAGAGAAAAACTTGGAAATATCACGAGAATTAGGAAAAATTAGGGATGAGGGAAGAGGCAGATGAGGGTGAAATAAAGGGAGAGGTAGGGAGGCCACCTGTACCGTCTCCCTTCTGTTTATTTCTG
Organism: Birgus latro; assembly: GCA_018397915.1. Taxonomy (NCBI): domain Eukaryota; kingdom Metazoa; phylum Arthropoda; class Malacostraca; order Decapoda; family Coenobitidae; genus Birgus; species Birgus latro. The sequence goes on along the minus strand of JAGKTI010018705.1, from coordinate 8,072 downwards.
TAAATCCTGAGACGGCCGTGGGTGGCCCCGAGTGTTTGTGGATGTTTTATGTATGGCGATGGTGGGGCAAATAAACAAAGGTGCGGAGAGAGAAGGCAGAATAGGAGGAGAGAGAGAGAGAGAGAGAGAGAGAGAGAGAGAGAGAGAGAGTTTATTCATCTTTGGAAGGACCTGTCATAGTGAATGGTCTTAAAACAATCTCCATTATCCCACGGTATAATGAAGCCGTTGTATTTTATTTTCCCTACTACCAGATTAGGTAGAATGGCTAAGAAATTAGAACCACCAGGCTTTCAGTTCATAAAAAAGATCCCCTTCCCTGGGTACTTCATTCTCTGCAATAACAGAAAAAAGGTAGGTGAAAAATACAGTCCGGGCACGTCATGTATATCATCATTAAACACAACACCATATGTGCTTAGTAAACTTAAATACACCAAAGAAGTACCAGGTCTGTATGGAAAGTGTCTCTGTAACCTCTTCAGGCTAGGTTCGTTTATTAACCCTTTCAGTCTGATGGCGTATCGGTACTTTGTTACTTTTGCTACCTTCAGGTAAGTATACTCATCTCAGAGTGGAACTTTAGATGTGTAAAGGTTAGCTATAGCTTTGATTCCTTTTCTTCTAGACATTATTCCAGTGATGCATAAAGAACACAAACGGCCAAGTAGGCTACTACGTCATGACACCTCACTACAGGTAAGCCCCAAGAAAGCGATTCATCATGACTGGCAGGCTGTGAATCAGAGGAGTTAGCGCCTTTCATTATCTAAACAGCCGGGACACTGAGAGCAAACACGAGGTGGCAGCACACGCAGGGAGGATTAGCGCACGAGTTAGCGAACCTTCGTGATGGCGGCTGAGTTACGAGGCGCCAGGGAGCAGTGTGGGAGGAAAAAAAAGAGAAGGGGGAGGGAAGTAGGATGAGGAGGAAAATTAGGAAGGGGCTTGTGCGAGGTAGAAACTATATTTACCAACTGACTGTGGTGGGTTTGCATTAAAGGATTCTCTAGAAATAATATATGTTTACTTACTTTGTAAAATGCTGATGGATAAAGTACGTGACCGAATATGGTTTTTGTCATATTGTCAGCTTTCTTTAATGATAAATCATACCCATCAGCCTTAAGCAAAAGTTCGCCGATAGTCTTCTACGAGCATTGTGTACAGCCCTCCATCTCCTTCCTTCCCAAACGACAAAGACTATCCTTCCTTCTCATTCTCTTTTGTTGTGTGCCTAATACTGCCATCACATACAATTAGTTCATGTAGCACCTAGCATCATTACGAGCGAGGACGAAGCCCTCGCGAGTCTCTCGTCAAGTTGTGGCATTTTCTCACATATAAGCGGCCCGACCCGGACTGGCAAAACCTCGCCCGGCCCGACCAGGCCTGTAACGCTTTTGAGAAGCTCATATCTCAGCAACCACAGAGCCGATCACTGCGTGGTTTGCACCATATGATAGCCCAGTTCTTTAAGATTTGTTTTTGAAATGTTTCATTACACCCAGGCGGTGCACGTGGAACCTGACATGCGCCAAGTGCAGCATGTCGAAAATCTTCAGAAGAGGGCCACGGACCAGAGAGTTTGTCGTAAAGGCAAGAAACTTGTTAGGTAGACAGCCATCAATATAATCCAGGCATCCACGGAGTGTATGGCGACATTTCAATGCTTTCGAATTAAAATGGCCTCGCTCGTACCTCGCCGACGAAAGTGTTTTCCTGGACATAGCCAACAAAGAAATGTGGGCGAACTTTTGTCCTTATTTGTATTATTTGTACAATCGATCCCAAAAGTTAGGTATAAGAGGGGTGCAGTGACATCCGAAATGATCAATATGGTCTGCAAAGTATCAAGAAGATTAATATGTTATCACCTGGATATGCATATGACATCAACACTGACTGGAAAATGTTATAAGCAAGGAGTGTATGACATCCTCACGTAAGCGGGTTACAAAAGGTGGGGAATAATCAAAGGACTTTTTCCAACAGCCATCGTCTGTGGTGATGGACCGCTTCGCGCCAAGTGTGCAACTATACTATTTTGATCGGCTGTACAGTACATAAATGGAGAAGTCTAGCTGCACAGCACAAACATCAAATTTCACCAGTTTTGTCAACGTAGCAACTCCGAGGACCTGCTTCTATCCACCCCGCTACAGGTGTTACTGAGTATGCACTTTAATATTCGGGGGAACATTCCTTCAGCAAAAGTTCAGAACTGACAATAATTTTCAGCCACTGTAGCTTCTGAAATATATTACGTTACCTATAAAATACAGTATGTGCAGAAATTTACTCTTGCATACTTAAGGAAATATGTTTGCATCAGCAATGCGTGCATTTACTTTCAGAATTGCTTTTTTTTTTTTTTTTTTTTTTTTAGCCGCACACTATGCGTTGAACTGCACGAAAAATACAATAAACGTGAAATGAGGAGGAACATGAGGGATAAGCATCGCAAAACTGTAGTAGGAGAAAGGTGTGTGTGTGAAAAGGTGTGGCTGTGAATGCGTCCGTGAGTGAGGAAAAGAAAATGAGATGTGTAGCTACGTGTGAGTGTGAATGCAATGGCTTTCGAGGAAGATGAGGTGAACGAGATGGGGTGAGAGAATGAAGATACTAGAAAAAAAATGCGTAAAAGTTATAACGTGAAAGGCAAGGTGTGAGTAAGGAAGGGCGCAGGAAGGAACGATGGTGAGAGAAAATGAGTGTGAGAAAATAAGTGTGAAAATTAGGGAGTATGAGGTCGAGGCGTGAGGGAGGAAGGGTGTGTGAACTGGCGAAGCTGAGAAAATTAATGCGAGATAGCAACTGTGACCACAGGCGCCATGCTGGACTTAGGGTTAAGATTATTTTGCTAATTTTAACCTTGGTCTGGACACACACACACACACACACACACACACACACACACTGTTTTAAGCAAAAGTAAGTAACCCAAGCTTTCCGAGTCTTCATGATAAATGAACATGTTGTATACAAAAAGACGTCACTATTAACAGCAAGAATATATTGGAGGAAGTTGATGAGAATTTTTACACCTGTGCGTGAGGGGGGTATTATTTGATACTCAGTGTGTGTGTGTGTGTGTGTGTATGTGTGTGTGTATGTGTGTGTGTGTGTGTGTGTGTGAACAAAATAACTCAAAAGTTTTCTTCCGACTGTATGTCAACTTGGTGGTCTGCCAATGAGGAAACCTGTTGTACTTGAAAACAAGAAGTCAGACGTCAAGGTCACAAGGCTAGGTCAAACGTGAACCTAGGAAAACCAGCTTAAAAGTTTTTATCCAATTTAGAGCAAACTTGTTGGAATGGCTCAAGTTAACGCAAGAACGAAACGTGTAAATTTTGTGGACAGTCAGTTAAGAGTCAAGGCCACAAGGCAAGATGAAAGTTTGAGCCGTGTGTGTGTCTGTGTGTTAACAAAACAACTAAAATACTTTTGACCTGATTTGCATCACGACAGGCGGAATGTTGAGGGTCAATCAAGAGGGTGACCTGTAGTTTTTGAGAATAACAGGTCAAGGGTCAAATAAGCATGGCAAGGTCAACGTAAACAGTTTCGATATGATTTAGACCATGTCAGCGGGAAGGTTTAGGATAAAGCAAGGATGAAGGAATTCGATGCTGAAAGCAACTGGAGTAGCTCAGTGTTACAGGACAAAGTTAAATGTTCGACCTTCAGAGCAGTTTGTGGGTGCGTAGTTACTGCACTCTGAGTTCTCCCTTTGCTCCAGACTTACTGTGCCCCAAGGAACAATATTTATAAGGATCGGGAAGAAAATGATAATACGTGTTGGTGAACGATCAATACGATAAGGTAAATAATATGGATCTTGGAATATTAATACCTGCATGAACTTTTCCTTGGTATCTGTACAGTATATTTCAACCATTAAATTTTACCTTTTTTCCGCTACTTTATTTTTAGCAACTAACATAACAGCTCTTGTAGATTTTAGGTATGTATTTTCTACCGTATTTTGTTAGTGATACTTCATATAATAACACAGGTTTAAGCTTATCAATATGTATTTTCCCGTAGCGAGTTTACCAATTTATTTTGTGTGGGTGAAAACATGGGTGCACAAAATATCCTGGAAGCTTCAAAGAGGGGCAGGGTGTGTGATGATGACAGCACCACACCACACCACACCACACCACACCATCCAACAAACACACACACACACACACACACACACACACACACACACACACACACCCCTCACCACCTTCGCCATGCCCGCTACCCCTCACAACCTTCACCTCACACCTTACTCTTCCCCACCCTCACCACATTAACCCCTCACCACTCTCATCACACCCCTCACTATTCACCTGACCCTTCACCATCCTCACCACACTCATCCCTCAACACACCTCATTCCTTATCTCCCTCATCACACTTCTAACCACTCACAAGGACCCTAATCACATCCCCTCACTCCTCACCACTCTCAAAACGCATCTCATTCCTCACCACCCTCATCACACACGTTATGTCACCCTCATTCCTACCACTACCTTCACCACCCTTACCTCTCACCCCTCACCATCTTCATCATACACCTCACCCTTCACCACCCTCCCCCAAACATTCTCTTACCAACCTCGCTTCTAAGTCTTCACCACACACCACATCCATCACCACCCTCATCACACACCTCACTCTTCAGCGTTCTCACTACACCAATCACTCATCAACCTCACCATCCTTAACCAGCTTCACCATCAGCCTCAACCACTCACCACAGAACTCATCATTTCCTCTTGTCTTCCTACAAATCATCACTGCATCGCACACATCCACCACTTCATCATGAAAACGCCATATCTAGTCACCGCACCACCTATCTCCGATTCTCATCACCTCATCACACACACACTGCATCCAACTGCCTCACCTCACTGCACTTCACCCTCTTATTATTATACTGGGACCTCATCACTTCATCACACTAGTATCGTATAACTTCATCACATTGGCATCTCACCACCACCCCACCACACCGGCGCTATTTACCATCCTTCACAATGGAAGTTTATCATGATGGCCTCTCATTACCACCTCACCACACTAGCAACCCATCACACTTGCACCTCATCACCACCTCACCACAGTGGCATATCATCATACTGGCACCTCATCACAACCTCACCATTCTGGAACATCATCAATTCACGACAATGGCACCTCACCACACACCATGCATCTCATAACATGTACCTCACCATCTCACCACACCCTGTAACTCACTATACATTGCATCTCATCACACACCCTGCACCACATCCTGCACCTCACCACATATCCTGCACCTTAACACATCACCACACAACCTGCACTCATCACCTCACCACATACTTTACACACCCCGCACTCATCATTTCACCACATACCCTGCACTCAACACAAACCCTGCATCTTACATCACTCCACTCCCTGCAAATCACCACACATACTGCATTTCACCACCTCAGTACACATCCTGCATTTCGCCACACACCCTGAATCTCACCACATAACCTACATCTCACCACACACCTTGCATCTCACCACACAATCTGCATCTCACCACATCATCACATACCCTGCACTCACCACTTTAATGCGACTCACCACATACCCTTCACTCACCACCTCACCACATCACCATACACTCTGCATTTCACCATCTCCCACAGACCCTGTATATTATATCACCACACACCCTACCCCCATACTCACCACACCCTGCATCCCACTACCTCACCACACACCCTGCATCCCACCACCTCACCACACACTCACCACATCATCAGCCACCCTGCATCTCACCACATCACCACACAGGCACTATAACCTCGCCACTAATTACCACCACCACCTCAGGCGCCATCAGAGCACTCCCTCCCCCCCTTCCCTTCCTTTCCACCTCTTTACCTTTTACCTTAATCCTTCCCTCCCTTCCTTATCTCCTTCCTACCTCCCTTTTCTCTCTTCTTTTATTTCCTTTCATTTCTAACTCTCCTTCCTCTTTCAAAATTTACCATTCCTGTCTCTTCAGCGGCTCCATTTCTCGTCCACTTCGCCATCTCTTTTGCTCTTCTCCTTCTCCTTTTCCTATTTTTCTTCCTCCATCCTTCTACTCTTCCTTTCTCCTTTCTCTGTCTTCCCCTTTTTCTTCCAGTCTCTTTACTCTCCCTCTCTTTAACACCTTCCATTCTCTTCCCGTCCTTATTCCTCGCTGCTACTCCTCTCTGTCCTACCTTACCTCTTCTCTCTTTATTTTCTTTTAAACTTTTCATCTCCACCTTATCTCACTTCTCCTCTCCTCTGACTTTCAAAATTTCTCTTATCTCTTTAACACTTCCTCTCTTCTCTACATAGTTTCTTTCCTCTCTACCCTAATATTCTCCTTTTTAGCTTTATGTTTCTTCAGCCCACCCCTCTATTTCCATTTCCTTCACTATTCCATTCACCCTGACGCATTTTCTCTCTTTTTCCCCTCTCTCTTCCCTCCTCCATGTTACCCTCTTTTTTTTTCTCTCTCTCTCTCTCTATACCTTTCCCCCGTCTTCCACTTTCTAACCTCTCTCTCTCTCTTCTCTCTCTCTGACCTCAAATTCTATTATCTCCCCACTTCTCTCTCTCTCTCTCTCTCTCTTGTCAGTCTTGCCTCCTCCCCTCCGTCCCTCCAACTGTCTCCCCACTTCCTCCATCCTACTTTCTCATTCCCTTCTCCTCCTCTTCCTTTCTCGTCCTGGCCCACTCATATATCTGTCTTCCATTTCAATCCCTTTATCATTCCATCTTCTCTAAATATCTCAAATTGCCCTTACTCTCAACTTTCCATTGTTCTTCCGACTTTCTCTTCCTCCTCCTTGTATCTTCTCTCTCTTTCCCTCCCTCCCCCTCCCTGCTTCCCTCCCCTTCCCTCCTTCCCTCCCTCCCATCTTCCCCCTCTGTCTCCCTCCCACCTACCTCAACATCTCACCTTTTTTTCTTTCCGCTCACTCCCTTACCTCTTCCCTCATCTCATCTCCCCCTCCCCCTTGCTCCTGCCTTCCCTTCGACTCTCATCATACTTCTCCCTCCTCCCTCCCTGTCTCATAACACCCTCCCTTAAACTCCCTCCTCTCTCCCTCCCATCTCCCCTCACTCCGATTATGCTAATTTTGTCCCCGCTATCAAGGGTGTGAAAGTCGGGGCGGTGAGGACGTAAGATGCCTTGGGGGAGTGGGACGAGGCCTTAACAGAGTGGTGATAAGGCCGGGGTATTAGTGGCAGGCGTAAAGAGTAGGCACGGAAAAATGGAGAGCAAAGGGGAGAAGAGGGAAAATGGAAAAAAAGATAGCTGTGAAGAAGATTAAGTATAGGAAAGTTTATTTTTTATTTTTTCACGCAAAAGAGACAGAACCCAAGGATGTGCCCCTACCAAACTTGTCCTTTCCAAAGAAATATTTGGAGAAAAAAAAACATATATAAGGCCTGTTCATTCCACTATCCCTGAGCACGTGCATTTAGACAGACGGCGATCGTAGGCAGTGGGGGAAGACATACTGAGGGAGATATTTCTGGAGCTGACCAATTTTGTGCACTAAGGAATGAGAGTACCAGTTAACTCTTGCATTAAAGAGTTGGGGAAAAAATTGGTGATGGTGTGTAGCTAGATGGGTGCTGGGTGCCCGCCGTAATGAGCAAAAACTGCAAGCAAAGAGATTAGAAGAACAGTGAGTAAAATAGTAACGACTGAAGGAAAAGAAAATGTCTCCTTGCAGCACCGACGGAAAGGATGGAAGGTGTTAGTAGGAAGAGGAAGGCTGATGAAACAAAAAGCCTTGTTTGAGAGAGGAGAAGAAGGTTGATGAGACGAAAAGCCTTTCCTTCTATCCTGCTTAAAAGTGCTGTATAGTGTGAGGCTCCCCAAACATAACAGCTGTAGGCTATTCCACACTGAGGTAAATAAGATTCCAGTAAAAATTCAACAAGTACGTTGTGTTAAAGAATGGACGGTTTCGGTGCAGCCTATGTGACATCGGTGTAGCTGTGTGTGTGTGTGTGTGTGTGTGTGTGTGTGTGTGTGT
>JAGKTI010018703.1:0-17504 GCA_018397915.1 Birgus latro | reverse complement strand
ATGCACCCACACACACACACACACACACACACACACACACACACACACACACACAAATGCACTCTGACTCATACAAATCACAGAACAACCCTCACTGACTGGGCTAATATAGGGCCTGGGCCTCCCAAAAGGCGAGGCAATCTATAACAAACGAACGATCTCAATAGTTTGTTGTCTGCAATGGAGCCAAAGGAGCAAGTGCTTTTCTTCGAGCTTTGGTATATACTAGTTTATTAATACATATATAGTTTACTTCAATTTTCCAACAAATACACAAAGTGTGATGGATCACACAGTATTCCCAAGGTGGGAGAGGCATGTTATGCTTCTCTGCTTACAAATGTTCTCTGAGCTGTGACGCACCAGGAAGGAAAGTGACAAATATGCCATGCATGTGAAGTGGGACACAGTGCATTAATTAGCGATCTTGTGTCCTTGACTGCACAGAAATATCCAAGATACTTTGTCGTTACTTGTCTAACTCTTACAATAGTATTTTCTTGCAAAGTTTTACGACTCTGATGCCGTATAATATGATTTTTTTCTTTCTACCTTACGACGTTTTATTTCTTAATGTTACGTGTGACTTTTTGAGTAGGAGGAGCTAGATATAATTTTCATGAAGCCCTTCATTACTTAGGATGTTTCCGCTAGCTCAATAAAATCATTCGGTACCGACAAGTAAAAAATATCAATGGCATTTTCTGACTGAATGGGTTAATATGGCAGGCGAACTTAGTGCCCGACAGCACCATGGCTCCAGGCACTAAAGCTCATACAACCCAGTGTCACGGTAAGCCGGCCCGACACCTTAATTACTGGTGCTGTTAGTCTTCAGGGGGACTTCTGATTCATTGCCTCGCTGTGACGCGGCGCTGCATACAACTTAGGTGACATTCCCTGTATATCAGTTAAATACATCTGCGTTGCAGTATGCATAGTCCGTTGGATATATACAACTGTGTTTACATCATAATTTCTCGCCAAGTTTATTCAGTCTTAACCTCATTAATTCAGTTTTTTTTTTTGCTTTATTCCTGCTGCTTCCAGATTATTTTATCCACCTTAGGTAATACTTCTTGTGCTAATAGGATTCACGAAACCTGTATTTAGCTCCTCCAGTTCAAAAAACATCTCGTAAGCTAAATAAAATCGTCTGACGATAGCAAGAATACACTGAAAAGATGTCATCCTATTGAATGAAAGAAATCAGACAAAGAATGTGATACATCTGTTTACGAACCTTCAAAAATTGCTTCGACTGACACTTTTCGGGCAATGGACGCATTTCAGGATTCGTTCTGGTTGCTGCCAGACAACTTTACTGATCAGAGAGAAATGTGAGGATACGTAGAGAGGTATAATTAGTCCACCTAAACTTGACAGAGAACTTCGTCCCTCTGCAGGTTATATCTCGTTGTTCTTTGGCAGCGTAAAAGAATACTACGGGACTGCATCCTTGTCATGTTCTAGTGTTAATATCTTGTTAAAGATCAGAAACGAAGATGGAGAGAATGACAATTTTAGACTAAACTAACTCTCTCCTGGCCTTGTGACTCTCTCTTTCAGCTTGATAAAATCGACTGGCATTACCTGGTATAAGATAACAGGAGAGGTGATCATGAGATAATAATGCCAATATTAAATCGCAGATTCCTATGATTCATTTTTAGCTGCATAAAATTACCGGATGTTTGGTGGAAAAGAAGGCTGAACGTGTTCGATTTCCCGCCAGGAGAGGATTAATAGTACACTCGTATTACTATGAGGCTCTAGTACTCACTCATCTTAATCAAATCGCCTGATTTTAACTGGAATAAAATGCTAGCTTCATCCTGCCACGAGAGTTTCGTCCTTTTGCACCCTCATTCCGCAACGCAGAAGTAGGCAAACAGGATACTACGACTCTACATTCCTTCAGTTTTTCGTGACTAGCACCATATTCCAGTACTATCTGCTTCAGTAGTCAAAACAGTGAGACGTCAGTCTTAGACCAAGTCAAAATGAACAGAATGTAGCACCATATGCTTGTGTTTATCTCTTGTTACAGCTTTTCAGTCTAATGTGGACGGAGAGATGACAACTTTAAGCCAAAACATAGTGAAGATAATTTAACTTCATATTCTAACGTCGCTTTCTTGCTGCAGTTCAGTATAGAAAATAAAGAGGCGGTCAATATTAGGTAAACATTATAATGAAGGAGTATAGCGTAATTTTCTAAAGCTAATGCCTTGTTACAGAGCTGCAGTATAGATACAGTTTACAATTTTAGCTAAATCAACGTGAACATAATATAGCACTATAGTGCAGCGTTGTTTTCTTGTTACATATCACTGTTCAAGCTGAAGAGATGCCAGTTTTAGACTAAATTAAAATGACAGAGTTGTGGTTAACTGAAGACAGAGATTTTGTTGTTGTTGCTAACATGGCAAGTCATCACTGACAACTAAGTTATCCTTACCATTGAACAGGCATTTCTTTAAAAGGAATAGTAACCTAGCAAGGATGGTGATGGGCGAATGAAAAGAGCAGTGAGATTCGAACAGTTGTTTCTCTAAACTATATGGTGGTACTGTATGGAGCTGGAGGTGGTGGTCGAGTGGAAAAAAACACTGGGGTCTAATTATTGTGTTTCTCTAGCAGGTATGGTCATGTAATACGTGTGGTAATTGTGGAGCAGAAAGAACAATTTGGTTTCAACCACGTCTTCTCTAACGCTCCTTCACTTCCTAATTTGTCAGTCTGTCTCTCCATGTAAGTCCACATGCTCCTCTCAGATAACTCATTTCCACTGCCCTCACTCTTGACTTGTGTCCTTCCAACATGGTCCAAGCTTCACTTCTATACTTTAAAGTTAGTATCACAATACTATCATGCAGTGACTTATTTCCATACTCACTTCCCTATTTCTTATCACTGCTTTCAAAGAACCAGCCACCTTTCGCCCTTGTTGTACCCTTTCATTCACTTCATCCTCCGATCTTCCATCCTTACTCATCACATTACCCAAGTACTTAAATGCACGCACATTTTCCATTTCCTTATCACCTAACCCCGCTGTACATTCAGTGACTTCATTCCCCTCAAAGCCCATAACTTTACTCTTCCTTACATTTACGTTTAGATTCGGTTTCTTACATACTCTCCCAAGCTCATTCACCAAACCTTGCAGTTTCCCATCGTCTTCACAAAACAGTATCATCTGCAAACAACAATACAGGAAGTTTCCAAACGCTGCCCTCTCTCATCAGGACCGCTCCGACATCCACTGACTTACCCTTTTATAATCACACACACATACAGATTGAACAACCATGGATACATGACATATTCCTGTTTCAACTTAAATTCAGATGGAAAAATTCACTCAGTTCACCATCCACGTGCAATGCAGCTTTAGCACCCTCATACATGATCTTCACACCATTGAGCAACTTCTCATTTACTCAATGTGTTCCTAGAAAGTTCCACATTTTTTACCTACCCATTCTGCCAAAAGCTTTTTCCTAATCCATGAAAGCAACATTTAACTTCTTTCCCTTCTCTAGAAACTATTCCACTAAAGACCTAAGGATGAAGAACCGATCTACACAACCTTCTCCCTTCCTAAAACCTTCCTGTTCTTCTCGAACAAAAACCCCTGTTATTTCCCTCACTCTGTCAATAAGAATCCTACCATATACTTTGCCAATTACACTAAGAGGACAGATGCCCCAATTATAACCATACACCTCTTTTTCCCTTTATCTTTTGTACGGGGTAATAATTATACCTGACTCCCAATCTCTCGGGACTCTACCTTTCCCCTAGGCCAATCTGTACATCTTCCAAATCCATTCTACTACTATCTCTCCCCCATGCTTCATCATTTCTCCACACACTTAATCAGTTCCTGTGGCTTTCCCCAGTTTGACTTTCATCATTGCTTCCACTACTTTCATCCTACTGATTTCTTCCTTTTTTTCACCTCCCTCCTTCTCCCAGTCATACCCCAGCCACTAATACTCGCATTATTTTCACTCTTCAGGTTTAGCAGTTCTTAAAGTGTTCTCTCCATCTGCTCATTTTTTTTCTCCCTTCACCACTGTCAGTCTACCATTTTTATCTTTCACTCCCCTACTAACTTCTTTATCATCCAATCGAACTCTCTTTACCTCCTTCCAGAACATTTTCTTACATTCCCACCAATTTACACTTAAATTCTTTCCAAATTCCTCATCCACTCTCTCCTTACTCCCTCTTGCTATTCTTTTCACCTCTCTCTTCCTCTCTACATATAACTCTCTCTTCCGTATCCCAACTTCTCTCACGCCCCTGTTTCTCATCCCTCAGTATATGCTTTCTTCTTTTGTGCCACAGCCTGTCTCATCTCTTCATTCCTCCATGCTGTTCCTTGCACACCCTTTCGTCTTCTCTTCACCCCACACACCACCTCACATGCTGCACAGATTTCTTTCTGTGAATGTCTTGCATATTCCTTCCACCTCCCCCATCTGCTCCAAATCACATGTACCAAATCGCTCCACCACTTCTCTCTTATATTTTGCATTTTCTCCATCCTCTTGTAACCTTTCTACTCTCTTTGTATGAACTATTTCCTCCTGTCCTTCCCTTCTTCAATTCCTTCATTTCATTTGAACCTTGACTACACCAAATGGTGGTCAAAAACTCCACTTCTCCGACCTCTATATGCTCTTGCATCCATTGTATACCGTCTCATTTTATCATCCACACACGCACACACAATCAGTCATTGCCTTCCGTTCATTCAGTTCATCACCCACCCTTCTTTTCACTCGCCACGTATACCTGTGGATCATTTTGTGTCTGAAGAGGGTAGTGGTTATCACCAACTCCCTCCCGGCACAAATGTCCACTAGAGCACTGCCATTCTCATCCACTTCTGCAGGCACACCCCACTTACCAACTACTCCGTCCATCTCCACATTCCTTACTTTTCCTTTCATATCTCCATTAAAAAACAATCTCATTTCTTTCAAACTTTTCTATGCACGCTTCCACATTTGTCCAGAAGTCTTCTTTCACTCTGCTTGCACGATCTTGCGTTGGCGCATACTCACACAAAATCGCCCACATTTATAGTCAAACTTTCAATATTACCCACACAATCCTCGAGCCAATTGATCCATACTCTCTTATATTCTCCTTCCATCTCTTGCACACAACAATACACACTCCTTTTGACCTCTCATTCTCACTCCCCCACATACACCCTATCCATACTCCCATTGTCTCACACTCTCAAGTCGCCATTTAGTGTCAGTAAATCCACATACATCCACTTTGCACCCTCAAGCACCTGGTCAATCTCTCTCTCTTTCACCTCATCATTCGCACCCCTTACATTCCATGTCGCAATCCGTACCATGTCCTTTGCTCGGTTCTCAGTCGTCACCTGTTGGTAAGTCCTGGTCAGAGGCTTCTTGTTCGTATTTTTGGTTACTTGTTTTCCGGGGAGGGGCACTAACCCTCCGCCAACCCACTTGTCAGGTATGGAACATGTGTCGGTTAGTTACAAGGTTACCACCCAGCGTTGTCAATGATTTACTGGTTTACAGGAAATCATATGGCTTACCATTCAATGTACAGCTACCGCTACACTAAGTGGAAGGATGATGGACTCCCCCACCTACCACATAAAATCTCCACATCAAGTGAGTAGATAGTGGGTGGCAAACCTACCGTACGAAATACAGTGGCCCGCATGGAGGTCGAACCCATGAACTCCGCGTTACCAGCACGGCTCTCTAACCAGCTGAGGTAACGGTAAAGTACATTATGTATCTGAAATAATGACTGACGATATCTTCTGTCGAGAGAAATTCTAACACTCAAATGGTTATTGTCTCTACAACAGGTCTGAGTGTGGTATCTCTAACGCACAATACCAGAACTTGCGTGTATTATTGGCCAGGCCATGAAGTATGGGGGCTGTTTGGGGACGTTCTAGCTGATTTACTGAACCTCAACAACGGACTTTCCTGAGTATGTGCTGTACACTCGTCAGTCGTAGTTTCTGCTCAGTGCTGGCCAAATACTACAAGCAAGATCGGACAGCTACCTCTGGTTACACACTAGAAGTTTGCCGAGCACGGCTGCCTGAACTATAATACTTTTCCACATCTGTGTATCGTCATCTATTATACTCCCCTGGCATTACTCAGTAACCCTTTGGGAACACACACACCTTTAGATGCAACCGCTTTTACCTGATGTTAATTATTATTTAGTTTCAACTTATATTGCTCAGCAGTGACTGCGATAGTTTGGTCCATTATATCCAGTCGCACTGTGAATAACAGTTTATTGTTGGCTTATATACCTAACATGAAATAGTAACGAAACTTACTGGAGACATTAAGCTTTATTTATTTTTTTCATGATTTACCTCGCACTGCGAAGCATGATAAATGGCATAAACTCAGGATTTGTTGTTGCATTTCTCTACTACGTTGTTTCGCAAAATAATCCGTACAACAAATAAACCCAATCACTGTAGAATGAATATACAGAACTATCTGACGATGAAACTTTACTGCCGTTTGGCCAACCTTAGATATTGAGTCAACAACATTGTCCAACGTCTGGGAACACGATCATTTCTTCGTTTCAATCTTATTCTTGCACTAAAACGAATAAATGTACAATTTTTTCCCAATTAATGATGCAGAAATTCATCCATATAAGCTGTATAATTATGTAATAATAACTTCAGACTTTTATAAAATGTATTACATGACCAGGTAATGTAATACAAACATTCAGGTCACCGGACCATTTAACATTACGGTGTCTCAGTTTGTTGTCATTAGCTGACAACACGTCGGATGCCAGCGCCATTTGCTGTATTCTCCTACCTGTTTGCACGTGCATGTGTGTTTTATCTACTGTTAGGGTCCTAGTTCGTGTGATAAAAGGTTATATTTGAGCTTTTCTATCCTTGTAGAATTTACTGCTTCTATCCCTTGCTGAAAGGAAGTCATTGCCAGGGTTTCACGCTGAATGAAGAACTGGTACTGGTGATTCGAATTCAACACTGCGCGAGTCACAGTGTCATCACAACTGGGTTTTGGCACAACTTTGTACCACAGAGTGGATCACCACTCTGAAAAATCCAGAATGATACCAATGTATCCGTTATTAATGATTCATTACTAATGGATACATTGGAATTATTCAATAATATGAATGAATTTAAATGGATTTCTGTACTAAATTCAGTAGACATGTAGGTCATATCGTGCCTGAGATTCTTTCTGGCATCTGAATTTTAAGAAACATTCCGGGAAATGAAATGCCGTTCTGTAAGTGCGGTGTTGGGTAGCTACCTCTGCACTCCCGTTTTCGCACTGCACAACTGAGGAAGAAGTTTCATTTCTCCTGACTTACTTTAACTCGAGATTTTCTCCTCTGGGGTCACCATAAGTAATAGATATTTAAGAACAAGCCTCGCACACTCGATGAGCCATAAGAAACCATTATTAGTGCGATTGCCGCCGTCCCAGATGGTATATTGTACAGAATATTCGTTAGTATTGTTACGAATAGGATGGATGGACAGTGTGAAGAGAGCGTTGGATGCGAAAGGGTTGTCTGTTGAGCAAGGAAGAGTGGCTGTGTGTGACAGAAATGAATGGAGAGAAATTGTGAATGAATAAATGATGACGCAGCCCTGAGGGGATATTCTCCCCCATTTTGTCTGATCAGCTGATCAGAGTCAGGTGCTGGTAAGGGGATGGGTCCATTATGATGCGGCAGGGGTAAGCCAGCTTTGCTGTCGGGCCCTGCTGCGGATGTCACTGACTGCACTGCGTCTTTGACCCTCGTGCGGTGTGGTGCGGTGAGGATCTGTCCCTTCTTCCCTTTGGGGCTAAGATGCGAATGAATGTGTATGAGTATGAGGTGTGTTGACCTGTCTCGGCTACCTCCCTTTTCTTGGGGGAAGCAGCCTAGGTATATAGATAGATAGATTGTTACGAAGGGGGTTTTGCCAGAAGTTTCGCGATGTTTACAGTAGTTCCGGTATCGGTACGATCAGAGTTGCCAGTTTGCTGCTGTTTGGAGTATTGTTGTTTCGTAAGTTTTGGATTAATTTTTATGCTCTTTTTCTCTATATGTTTTATTTACGTGATTGTTCATTAAAATATGTAATTTAATTTAAGTCTGGGAAATGATTTAGAGTGTTATGTAATGTAAGAAGCCTGGCATGTTTGATGTCTCCTAATTGGTAACTGTGTTGCTAGGGGCAGGTTAGTTAGGACCAGCACATTCCAGAACTGTGGAGAAATAGATCATTCTTTCCTGTCATTCTCTGACTAAATATATCTGTGCTGTTTACTTATCCTAATTCTACTGACTATCAAAAATTCTTTGACTATCTTACTTCTACGATTGAACACATTCTATCCATTTCGCCTTTCTCTGAAATCCGCATTCTAGGAGATTTCAATGTTCACCATCTTTGGCTCTCCTCTCCTTTCACTGATCCACCTGGTGAACAAGCCTACATCTTTTCTATCCTTAATGACCTAGAGCAGCTTGTACAGCACGTTACCCGTATACCTGACCGCCTTGGAGAGAGTTCCAACATACCTGACCTTTTCCTAACAACTAATCCTTCTGCTTACACTGTTAATCTTTTCTCTCCGTTGGGCTCCTCCAATCATAACCTTATTACCTTAACATGTCCTATCGCTCCAGTACAGCCTGTGGACCCTCCAAAGAAACGCCGCCTGTGGCAATTTGGAGCTGCAGATTGGGAGGCCCTCAGGCAGTACTTCTTTGATTTTCCTTGGAATGATTTTTGCTTCCATGGCCGGGAGCCATCTGAGTGTGCCTTGCGCTTTACGGAGGTTAGTCTCTCGGGCATGGAAGCATACATTCCTTTCTCATATCCTTTGACTAATGCAAGAAAGCCTTGGTTTAATCACACTTGTTCTAATGCCGTCTGGAACAAGGAGAGGGCCTGTAAGAGGTACCGGAGCCAACCCACCCCTGAATCACATCTTTTATATATTTCTGCCCAGAATCGTGCCAAGTCTGTTCTTCACTCTGCTAAAAATAATTTCATCCGTGCTAAATGTTCTCAACTCTCCACCTTGAATTCTTCTCGCTCCTTCTGGCACCTTGCCAAAAACCTTTCTAATAACTTTACCTCATCATCCTTCCCTCCTCTTTTCTACTCTGATGGCTCTGTAGCTATTTCTTCTACTGATAAAGCAGATCTCTTCGCTCAGACTTTCTCCTCCAATTCCACCTTAGACGATTCCGGTGCTATTCCTCCATCACTTCCTCCCTCTGACTTCCTCTTGACTGACATTAAAATTTCTTCAGCTGATGCATTTTCTGCCATCACTGGCCTCAATACTAACAAGGCATATGGGCCTGATGGAGTCCCTCCTGTTGTCCTCAAAAACTGTGTTTCTGTGCTTACACCCTGCCTAGGTAAACTATTTCGCCTTTGTTTATTAACTTGTACCTTTCCTTCTTGCTGGAAGTTTGCTCTCATTCAGCCATTCACAAAGAAGGGTGACCATTCTCAACCCTCTAACTATCGTCCAATTGCTTTAACATCCTGTGTCTCAAAAGTTTTCGAGTCAGTTCTTAACAGAAAAATTTTAAAGCATCTTTCCTGTCACAACCTTCTTTCTGATCGTCAGTATGGGTTCCGTCAGGGACGCTCCACTGGCGATCTTCTCACCTACCTTTCAGACTCCTTGTCATCCTCCTTTCGGGACTTTGGTGAAAGCTTTGCCATTGTACTTGACATCTCAAAGGCTTTCGATCGAGTCTGGCATAAATCTTTAATTTCCAAACTGCCCTCCTACGGTTTCTATCCTTCTATCTGTGCCTTCATCTCTAGCTTCCTTTCTGGTCGTTCTATGGCCGCTGTTGTGGACGGCCATCGTTCTTCTCCTAGACCTGTCAACAGTGGTGTTCCTCAGGGCTCTGTCCTATCACCAACTCTCTTCCTTTTATTCATCAATGACCTTCTAAGCTGTACATTTAACCCTATCCACTCATATGTTGATGATTCCACCCTTCACCTTTCCATTCGGTTTCCGCACCGTCCATCTCAGTAGTTCCTTCAACAAAAAAGGGATGAGGCTATGGCACACCTAATGTCTGACTTGGCTCGTATCTCTGATTGATGAAAAAATAATGTTGCTATTTTTAATGCATCTAAAACTCAGTTCTTACACTTATCAACCCGACAAAATCTTCCTCAGGATTATGCACTAATGTTTGATAATGAACAGTTATGTCCTGCATCATCCGTGAACATGCTTGGGGTTTCATTCTCTCGGGATTTGACTTGGAAAGAACATATTACATCGCTTGTGAAATCTGCTTCCAAGAGATTAGGTGTGCTAAGCCGATTCCGAACTTTCTTTACCCCTGCACAGTTGTTGACCTTGTACACGGGTTTTATTCGCCCGTGTAAGGAGTACAACTCTCATGTGTGGGGAGGCTCCCCACATGCAGCTCTTCTCAATAGGGTGGAGTCAAAGGCTTTTCGTCTCATTAACTCTCCTCCTCTTACTGATTCCCTCCAACCTTTGTCTCTTCGCCGCACTGTTGCATCTTTTTCTCTCTTCTATCGCTACTACAACGGTCACTGTTCCTCTGAACTGTCTGCTTGCATCCCTCCACCTCTACGATGGGCACGTAGTACCCGTCTAGCAACAAACTCTCATCCCTTTTCTGTCCAACTTTCTAATGCAAAAGTTAACCGTTACTCCCAGTCCTTCATTTATGCAACTGGTCAACTCTGGAACTGTCTTCCTCTGTCTGTATTTCCTACTTCCTATGATCTCCAGTCTTTCAAACGCAGTGTGTCCAGGCATCTCGAAATGAACAGATCTTGAATCTGGCTCTCTTTTGTATTGTTTTTGTTTTTTCTTGGAAGGAACAGTGTGCTGGCCTGTGGCCTTTGGTTCCTTCTTCCTTGCATAAAAAAATAAAAAAAAGGTTTTGTTGGGCCTCGGTCAGTTTGAGTGAAGTTTAGCTGGTGCAGTGTCAGTGAAGTCTGTATATTTTCGGTACTTGTGAAAGCAGTGAAGTGTTTTTGGCAAACGAAGTGTTGTAGAAGTTTGTATAGTTTCGGTACCTGTGAAAACAGTGAAGTGGAATAACAGTGAAGTGTTATCTAGTATTAAGTGTAATAACAGGCACATGTTCTCAAGCACTGAGTGTAATAACCGTGGAGTGTTGTCAAGTATCAAGTGTAATAGCAGTTAGTAAAGTTTGTATAGCTTCAGTGCGTGTGAGAACAGTGAATTGAAGTTAGCAGGCATTAAGTGGAATTATTTGGAAAATAAAGACAGTGAACTTTAAGAAGCCAGTGTTTATTTTCGCCTCAGCTGATCTTGTTTGCTGTAAACATAAAGGCTGACCATAGGAAGAACGACTCACTGGGCAACGTCCTTCCTGTACTGAACTGCTGCTGTTGGAGCCTGTGGCAGTGTGGGGACTGGGACGTAACAGTATGGGACACTAACTGTTTATTCTTTTTTATACGAGTATATGAAGGGGACCGCTTTCAGTACTTTGGTGTGAATTATTGCAGCAGTGCCAATAAAGTATCTTTCATATAAATCTGTCCATTGATAACGAAAATATTGACATTATACTGGGGTCCCAGTGTTTAATCACTATATACCACAATAAACTCTGGGCAACAAGATTACGGTGTTACAACTTGCTTTCGACAGCCCCTCTCCAACCTGGGACAGGGCTGGAGCATGAGCAGAAACTATAATTCATGACCGGACTTATTCACATTAATTTAAAATGTATTCTTTTTCGACTACATGACAAAAATTGAAGTACGAGTATTACGGTGGCTATATAAGTAGAAACAGTATTAGTATTAGCTTGTTTCACCCCTGTCTGCCTGCTGGCCTGTTTGTGTACAGGATATCTCAGAAAGCTGTAATAGGAATTCAGTCAAATCTGGATAATAGGTAAACAATGGGTCCAGGAAGAGCTGATTAGTTTTCGAGGTACACCCACTGAAAAAATTATCAACACCCTTTTAGCGTGATAAAATTTGACAAACTGGGCAAGATATCTGGGTTAACGTATCTGGTTGGTATCCTTTAATTGCTCAGCCTGCGATGGTTATTCATATTGGCATCAGGGGCTTCGTAGCACCATTTATGAAGCAGTTTGTTTTGCTTATCAATTATCACTGCCCTTTACACTACGTAGAGAGTGCCAACATAGATATCATAAAAATTATTAACGAGGATGTTGTGTAATGTAGGTCAGATTCAGAATTAACTATAAAACTCCCTCTGCTCATTAGAAGCTCAAACTGTCCAAGCTGAAGCAGTTCCTCAGATTATATGCAAATCAAGAGCTGTCTGAAGTAAAAGACTACCCTAAAATAAACGATCATCCCCTCCGCGACCCCATCATCTTTGTTAAACTGGTGAGATATCATCCTCAGTTTCATATATCCATGCACTACTACATCCATTTGTCCCTGATGTGGTTAATAGTAAAGCATTACTACGATACATACTGCATATACTTTACATGCGTTGTTCACTGGGTGCTGTATACACCGGACAGTGAGGCCTATACAGTTTGCCATCAATCTCTTCTTAAAATGCTAATGGTGGTCGTCACTGTATCACAATGTGTAAGAAAATTCTAAGGTGGTAAGTCGGATACGATGGGTGCCAAGCAGACAAATACTGTAGCACTTTGATTTCTATATTGTCTAGTGGATAATGCTTTGCTGTTTTGAGACCTTCCTTCGACCATTATGTCCACTGCTGTGAATTATTTGTTATACACGACATAGAGCTACGGGAGTTATACTATATCTGGAGAGAGAGAGAGAGAGAGAGAGAGAGAGAGAGAGAGAGAGATGAGGGGAGGGGCGGTGAGACTGAGGGAGGAGAGGATCGGGTGTACCAGCCCTTACCAGGTAATCACGGCTTCTGTGCCAGTGATAGCTGCGACGTGTATCGAGCAAGGGGTGCCGATAGCTATTTTAGTGGGTGTAGATCTGGATCCGGATGCAGGAATAAACTTGGGGGCACTCAATGGAGTGTAGGCCATCTGTCCGACAAGGGCAACATAATTTCCAAACCACGCTTCATAATGGGTTAGATTTTCACAACATTGATTATGGTTTCACAAAAAAATGTTTTCCAGATCCAGAACCTTTAATACGATCTGGATCGGTCCCAAAAATTAACTGATTGTTTCCTGGGACATGGGCTATCTACCCACCAAATTTGGTCTAAATCTCATCTCTCTTTTGGTTTTTAAGTAATCCTGCTAAAAGACAAACTAACAAACAAATGGATAAAACTGTCACAGGTAAAGTGCTTGCAGGATGGATCCGATTGTCTGCTTTGTTTTCACTGGCTTGTAGGCAGTCATGTGTCTGCTTAGTTTTCACCGGCGTGTGGGCAGTCATTTGGAGCAAAGTTTTGCATTTTAATGCGACGTACAGGAGAGGTTCAGGAAGCTAATCAGGTGCGCTTGACGTTTCTCTTCAATTTGGTAAGAAAAAAATTGATTTTCAAGATCTGAAAAAATGGTGCCTGGGCCGGCCATTGGGTCCTGATGATTTCTGGACCTACGGCCAGTAAGGGGCTTCCCCCACCCAGTCCAGTGCAACAGGCTTCCAGGGTTTATGGATATATACTTCTGAAAATTGTTCGGAACGACTAGCGCAAAACTGCAACCTTTAGAGAGCAGACAAACACAAAGACAGAGAGACAAACGTACGAAACTGACCAACATGCTTGCCGAATCTTTCGATTCTGGCAGCAACAAACAGGGGTGAAAACACTCTCCATGTCGGAGAGAACTATAATTTTTCCAACGCTGACAGCAGTATGCACTTTCTAACACCGTTTAACAGGATTCGTGGTGATGAGATTCGGACCCGGATCCACCCCTAAATTTGATCAGTTCTTTCTTGGCCCATGGCCCATCCTTCCACAAATTTCATTGAAATTCACTGAGAACTTTGGGAGATATCCAGCGGGATACTACAGATCCGAATCTGGATTCGCCCCAAAATTTAAACAATTTCTTCTTGGTCCATGCTGACCCTTCCACAAAATTTCATTGAAATTCATTGAGAACTTTTGGAGATATCGTCTGGACAAGCATACAGACAGATAGAGAAACATAGGTGAATACTATGTGAGACCGTATAAGTATTCGTCTGGTAAGTAGAATTACAGTAGCAAATCATAAATTGTATTGACGTTGGTGGAGGTAAGAGCTCTCTGCTTGCTTTGTAGTTGTTGCTTTTGTTGTTGTTGTTGTTGCCCTCAGGTCATCTGGACGTGAACCCGGTGGACTGTAGATAACCAGCCATTTCAGCCAAGCTTTTTCCGAGATTTCTAGCAAAGCTGAATTTTAGTCTGTATTGTGAGACTGCATGAGGGAGGGAGTGAGTTGTGGCTTGACGGGCTGCAGAATGGTGAGTGCATAATGGCTCGTTTGTGATTTGAGCTTTTGGTACCTTTTTTTTTACTCCGTCATTACGTTCGATTTACTTCCTATTTCGTTACTGCTATCTCCAGATGTTTTCGGAGCTGGTGAGACATTCCAAGGAGTAGAGGTTGGATACAGTCTAAAATAACTCCTTCACTAGTGCATGTAATCATCTAATTGCAGTATGAATAAACGACAAATGTCACCCTCGGGCTGAAGGGGTAAAAAAAATTGTGTGCTACAACGAAATATGAAGGTAGTATGCAGCTCCATATTCACTCCTCAAAGGCTACCACCCTCTCCTCTTAACTCAATAGACAGATAAGTTACTGATATGTCGTCTCAACAAGAAGTGGCTAAGTTACTCAGCATCAAAGAACTTGACCGCCAACTTTCCTCGTATTTTCCTATGCCGATAATATTTAATGGATCCGGCTCTGAATATACATTACAAAGTTCCGTCCCGAGACCAAGCAGTTATTCTCCGAACAGAGGGCGTCACACTCATTTACATGCCACCACTTGGGTATCAATATCCACCTTCTATATTGAATGCATGTCAGGACTTGTGTGATGGTGTTACCGTTTCTTATTTTTTTTTTTCTGACATGTCGGTAAGTCTTGCGGAAAATCTCTTTCCATAGAATATACGTAACTGAGATCTACACACTTTTCGCTGCAAATGCCTTGGGTCGATCTCTCCTTTCAAACAACAGGCGTGTTTTCATGACATGTTGACAAGTCTTAGGAAGATATGTTAAGACTGCATTAATGATATTCTAATCCATGAGCTGATCTCTGACGCAGCCTGGCCTAGATCATGCTTCTCCTCCAACTACAGGCAGATAATCTACCACCAAGCACCACGTCCCCCAAATATGTGCCATGGCATACCATGGCATGACGTCACAGTGCTTTAATGCTCTGGAATTATATCTATCTATCTATCTATATATCTGTATATCTATCTATCTATCTATCTGTATATATATATATATACAGTATATTCAAACATATAAACTACCTTAATCCATTGAATTTAAGGTTATCAACTACATGAATGGGCAATCCTTCATTTACGTTCATGGGATCGGATCTGTATGCATGGCCGTCACTCTGACTCGGTCATTCAAACCACTAGACATCATGTAACAGTGTAACCGATGACCCTGGCACTGGATCCAAAATGAAAATGTGTTGGTCAAGTCGTCAGGTAGTTGACTGGTAATCGAAAAAAAAAATATATATCGAGGTCGATCTTAGGCTGTGGTGTGGTAGGAACAGTTTGGAGAATAGGATATTATTAGTACAACCTTAACGGGCTTTCACAAGACCCACCTGGTCATAAAAGCACCCAGACTAATACCAGTACTCCGGTCATGAATGAGCTCTTAGCATGTGTTCAGTAATGACCTGTTGGTATTAGTGCCTAAGCAGTTAAGTGTAAAAGTGTGAGACGCCATCTGTCACCCGTAGACCTTGCTGAGTCTGGAGACCGCACTGTAAGGAAACGGACTGTGCAGTGTGCATTCTGTACACAGAGTAATTCTTCGGTCCTGCTATGTCGCACAAATAACCGTCTCAATACAGTATCATAACGTCTTTCAAACAGCTTTGTTGTTGCTACAGACAATTCTCTTTAGCTTACGAAATCACTACACACGTGAAGGGGTTAATGATGGATATATCTCACCCCCTCCAATTCTGAAAGTATTCTAAGCTACATCATGTCAGACAAAACATCAGCATACTCGGTGAGCAAAGCGTGGCATCACAGACCAGTCTACAAACTAAAGTACGTGAATCGGGAGAAGCATTTTTCGTTAGCACTAGCCATATATAGACAATTTTTATTCACCTAGGGAAAGTCATCTCGTACTGAAAGAAGTAACGAAGACTTTAGCTAACCCTTCCAGATCGAAAGTCGCTGGAAAATATTTCAAATAATTGCCGGTAATGTGAATCGAAACTTATATACTAACCAAATACAAAGATGCTCTTCGGACATGTTGCATTCAGTCAATCATCGCCAACCTGTCAAGTGCATCCTCGCCTCGGGAAAAAAAAACCTGAGTATAGTATGATCGTTTAGTGGTAACAAGGACAAAACAAGAAGTACTCAGAGACTGGACCGCCTACGCACACCAATTGGTCTAAGGACCAAATATTTGATCTGACAATGACCTTTGACAGATTGCTTCCATAATTTAATTACCTCATTACCTGCAAACCCTTACCATTTCCATGAACTATTGTTCAGATCAGAGCTGTCTGAGTTGCCTTTTCACAGTGACTTTGAACTTTACCTTTCACTGTGACCTAGAACTTTGACTGATTGTTTACATAACAGAATTCCTGTAACTTGTAATAATGCAAACTCTTCTACAAAATTTTGTCTGCATCAGATACAAACTGCTTAAGTGATCTTGCCATGTGACCTTGACCTTTGACCTACTGTTCTACAAAAAAGTCAACGTCTTGGGTGATTCTCATCAAGGCTGATTTGATCAAAACTGTTTAAGTAATTTTGTACACACACACACACACACACACACACACAGAGAGAGAGAGAGAGAGAGAGAGAGAGAGAGAGAGAGAGAGAGAGACTCACAAACACACACACACAGACACGCGCCCGCGGGGGAATCGAATTTTGACTTTGCCCTTTCACCTTGACTTTTGAATGTTCTCAAATGTTCTCAAAATCCAAGCCCTTCGTTGTTGTCTGACCTTTAACAATTCCATCGACTCTGGTTCAACTAAAATCAAAAGAGTTAAAACTGACCTTCCTCCAAGACTTTGGCCTTTGACCTTTATCTGTGATCATGACGTTTAACTGATGTTTCAGTACTGGATCCTTAAAATTTTGCCTCATCTTTAGCGCTTCCACACAGCTTCGTCTAAATTGGATAGAAACTGTAAGTCAACTTTCCCCCATGCAATTGACCTTCGACATATTGTTCTCAAAATAGTAAATTTACACGGTACCTTACCCTGAACTTTCCCACGAA
>JAGKTI010018701.1:0-17504 GCA_018397915.1 Birgus latro | reverse complement strand
CTTCTTCATTTCTGCAACATTCGCGGCCTTTCTTCTAACTTTCTCTCTGTGGAACACCACCTCTCCTCATCTAAACCCCACCTTCTCTTAACTGAGACTCGACTGTCTGAGGCAACTGAGAGCAAACCCTTTTCTGTATCCTCCTACTTTCACTATACTCGTTTCAAAGCCAAAGGTGGCTGTTGTGCATATGTACGCAACAACTTGTCTTGATTTCATGTTCCTGAACTTGATTCTTCTGAATTCTCTACTCTCTGGCTTCGGCTCTCCTGTCATTCTCTGACTAAATATATCTGCACTGTTTACTTATTGCCTAATTCTACTGACTATCAAAAATTCTTAGTCTGTCTTACTTCTACGATGGAACACATTCTATCCATTTCTCCATTCTGTGAAATCTCCATTCTTGGATATTTCAATGTTCACCACCACCTTTGGCTCTCCTCTCCTTTCACTGATCCACCTGGTGAACAAGCCTACACCTTTTCTATCCTTAATGACCTAGAGCAGCTTGTACAGCACCGTACCCGTATCCCTGACCGCATTGGAGAGAGCTCCAACATACTTGACCTCTTCCTTACAGCTAATCCTTCTTTTACACTATTAATCTTTTCTCTCCGTTGGGCTCCTCCAATCATAACCTTGTTCTCTTAACCTGTCCTATCGCTCCGGTGCGGCCTGGGGACCCTCCAAAGAAACATCGTCTATGCCACTTTGGAGCTGCGGATTGGGAGGCCCTCAGGCAGTACTTCTTTGATTTTCCCTGGAATGATTATTGCTTCCATGGCATGTGCCTTACGCATTACGGAGGTTATTCTCTCGGGCATGGAAGCACACATTTCTTTCTCATCTCCTTTGTCTAATGCAAGAAAGCCTTGGTTTAAGCACGCTTGTTCTAATGCTGTCCGCAACAAGGAGAGGGCCTACAAAAGGTACCAGAGCGAACCCACCCCTGAATCACATCTTATGTTTCTGCCCGGAATCGTGCTAAGTCTGTTCTTCACTCTGTTAAAAGTAATTTCATCTGCACTAAATGTTCTTAACTCTCCAACTGGAATTCTTCACGCTCCTTCTGGCACCTTGCCAAAAACCTTTCTAACAACTTTACCTCATCATCCTTCCCTCCTCTTTTCTACTCTGATGGCTGTGTAGCTATTTCTTTTCATGATAAAGCAGATCTCTTCACTCAGACGTTCTGCTCTAATTCCACCTTAGACGATTCCGGTGCAGTTCCTCCATCACTTTCCCCCTCTGACTTCCTTATGGCTGACATTAAGATTTCTTCAGGTATATGAGCCTGATGGAGTCCCTCCTGTTGTCCTCAAGAACTGTGCTTCTGTGCTTACACCCTGCCTAGGTAAACTCTTTCGCTTTTGTCTATCAACTTGTACCTTTCCTTCTTGCTGGAAGTTTGCTCTCATTCAGCCAGTCCCAAAGAAGGGTGACCATTCCCAACCCTCTAACTATCGTCCAATTGCTTTAATGTCCTGAGTTTCAGAAGTGTTCGAGTCTATTCTTAACAGAAAAATTTTAAAGCATCTTTCCTATCACAACCTTCTTTCTGATCGTTAGTATGGGTTCCGTCAGGGACGCTCCACTGGCGATCTTCTTACCTACCTTTCAGACTTCTGGTCATCCTCCTCTCGGAACTTTGGTGAAAGCTTTGCGACTGCACTTTACATCTCAAAGGCTTTTGATCGAGTCTGGCATAAATCTTTGATTTCTAAACTGCCCTCATACGGTTTCTATCCTTTTATCTGTACCTTCATCTCTAGCATTCTTTCTGGTCGTTCTATAGCCGCTGTTGTAGACGGCCATTGCTCTTCTAGATCTATCAACAGTGGTGTTCCTCAGGGCTCTGTCCTATCACCAACTCTCTTCTTTTTATTCATCAATGACCTTCTAAGCTGTACATCTAACCCTATCCACTCGTACGCTGATGATTCCATCCTTCACCTTTCCATTTGGTTCCTGCAACATCCATTGCAGCAGTTACTTCAACAAACAGGGATGAGGCTATGACACACCTAATGTCTGACTTGGTTCGTATCTCTGACTAGGGTAAAAATAATCTTGCTTTTAATGCATCAAAGACTCAGTTCTTACACCTATCAACCCGACAAAACCTTCCACAGGAGTACCCACTGATGTTTAATAATGTCCAGGTCATTCCTGCATCATCCTTGAACATACTTGGGATTTCATTCACTCGGGACTTATCTTGGAAAGAACATATTTCAAATCTTGTGAAATCTGCTTCCAAGAGATTAGGTGTGCTAAGATGATTCCGAACCTTCTTTACTCCTTTGTACACGGGTTTTATTCGCCTCTGTTTGGAGTACAACTCTCACGTGTGGGGGGGCTCCCCACATACAACCCTTCTCATTAGTGTGGAGTGAAAGACTTTTCGTCTCATTAATTCTCCTTCTTGTACTAGCTCCCTTCAACCTCTGTCTCTTCGCTGCACTGTTGCATCTTTATCTCTTTTCTGTCGCTACTTCAATGGCCACTGTTCCTCTGAACTGTCTGCTTGCATCCCTCCAGCTCTACAACAGGCGCATAGTACCTGTCTAGCAACAAACTCTCATCCCTTTTCTGCCCATCTCTCTAATGAAAGAGTTAACCGTTACTCCCAGTCCTTCATTTGTGCAACTGGTCAGCTCTGGAACTGTCTTCCTCTGTCTGTATTTCCTTCTTCCTATGATCTCCAGTCTTTCAAACACAGTGTGTCCAGGCATCTCGAAATGAACGAATCTTGAATTTGGCTCCCTTCTGTATTGTTTTTGTTTATTCTTGGAAGAAACAGTTTGCGGGCCCATGGCCTTTGGTTCTTCTTCCTCGCATAAAAGAAAATAAAGTGTTACAAATCTATTAAGCTATGATATAGTTGCAGAAACACTACAGGAAAGAGGTAGGCAGTATCTATTTAGATTTCAAGAAGGCATTTGACAAAGTTCCGCACCAAAGACTTTTATGGAAACGTACCATCAAGGAGGAATCCAAGGTAATCTGTTCTGTTGGATGCAGGCTTTTCTCAGAAAAAGGGAAATGAGAACAGAACTAAGGAGTAATTACTCATCATGGAGGGAAGTGATGAACGGAGTTCCACAGGGCTCCGTGCTGGCTCCAATTATGTTTTTAGTATAAACGAGTACAAATGATATAGATAGGAACATTGGAAATGGACGCTATCTAAATGTATGCTGATGAAGCAAAAACACAAAGGAGAATTTCAAACTCAGACTTTTGCAGCGAGCTTCAAGAAGAATTACATAAGATTCATGAATGGAGCAGTAGATGGCAAATGTAATTCAGTGTTGAGAAATGCCATGTAATTATATTTGGTAAAAGTGGAAAAAGACCAGATTGGGATTATAAGCAAGGAAGTTCAACCCTACACATATCAGAAGAGAAGAAGGACCTAGGAGTGATTATCAGTGACAGACTATATCTGGCTGACCACATAAATGAGAAGGTTTGGAGCATGCACACACTGCTTGCTAATATGAGAATAGCATTCACATATATAAATGAAGACATGCTGAGAAAGATAACATCATTCATCAGACCAACCCTGGAATATGCATCAGTGGTCTGGATTCATCTCAAAAACACATAGATAAGACTGAAAAAGTACAAAGGGCTGCTGCAAGATGGGTACCAAGCGTAAAGGATCTAAACTATGAAGAAAGACTAGAAAAACTGAATCTACCAACACTACAAGAGACAAGGAAAAGAGGAGACATGATTATGCCATGTAAATGCATCTCAGGGAAAAAGAAATAGATATCAATGAGCATATAATCTATGAGGAGGCATCAGTAAGAGGACACTCCAAAAAAGAGAGGTGACTAAGATATAAGGAAATTCAGTTTCCCAAATAGGGCAACTGATCAGTGGAATGCACTACCGAATGAAATAGTGTGTGCCAAAACTTAAAAAATTTAAAGGTATGTATGACAAAAATGGTTTAATACACGGGACAGTACAAGTTTGGCTCATTCCTGAAAAGATACAATTAAGTAAGAACAATTAGGTGAGAACACACACATTGGTCAAACTTTGACCTTGCCCTGTGACCTTGACCTTTGACTGTGTGTTATCAAAACCGAGTTTTTTGCTCCTGCCTCACGATGAATTCTGCTCCCAAGTTTGGTCTGAGTTGGTTGATGGATGAGGCAACGAACGACACATTTTGGGCGGATGGGTGGATGGGGTAGGGATAATTTACTTGGACTGTGACACTGGATGGGGAAGTGAGGATGGGTGGAATGGAAAATGGAAGTTGTATTTGGGGTACTTGTCTTGATGTTTTCGTGGGTAAATTGGTGGGGCAATGGAAGTTTGGGATACGACAAGCCGGGACTGGTATGGGTGTGTGTGTGGGGGAGGGGGGGAGTGAATGTGGCAGGTGAGGTGAGCTTGGGATTGGTTGGTAGGTGAGTGAGGCTAGGGGGTGTATGTGTGTGTTCTGGCTGGTGTGAGTGGGTGGTTGAGGGGGTCAGAAGAACGGTATAATGGGGATGACTCCGTTGTTGTGTGATGGAAGAGAGAGAGAGAGTACCTGTGATGTGGCTGTTGGTTAGGAAGGTGCGTGAGATAGGAAAGTTTTTAAGTGTTGGTGAATCCATGGATGTAATAAATGGTGATGTGTTTGGAGGGGGTGGGTGTGGAGAAGTGGACGCCGGTATTACAAGGTCGGTGAATTCTTGGGAGGCTGGGTAAGAGTAAGAGGCAATGTGTGTGTGAGGTGGTGGGTGGAAAAGAGACGGTGGAGCATGGAGCTGGAGTGAAAATGTCAGTGAATAGGTGTGTTGGGCAATGACCGATGGGACATGGAATTATATCTTGCAGGAGGAACCAGGTGTGGGTAGGTAAAAATGGGAATATTATTGTGTATTTTTGCTGCTGATGTGGGATGGTGGGCCTATGGAGGAGTGTATGGGTGGGTAGGTAGGATAGGGAACGATGTATCGAAGTGGTGCTGTTGGTATGTGGTGTTTGGCGGAGGGAGGGGTGTATATGAAATGAGCCCGTGAGTGTAAGTGTGTGTTGGGGGGAGGGTGTCAATAGGTAGATAGGTAGGTAGGTAGGTGCCACCAGTGTCAATAATGGGGATAATTGTTGAGAATCGTTGTAGAGTAACGTAGATTACTGCTGCTGCCAAATGTAGATAATAGTCGTAGCTCAGGAGGTTGGGATTGTAGTTATAGGTTGGCGAGGCACCTACGTCATCAGTGGATCTAAAGAGTCTTGGGGCGTTGGATAGTGTGGAGACTGTGTATTTGTGGGTTTTATCTCTCTAGCTTCGAGGTAGGTCTTTTTCCGTATCACTCCCCCTTCTATGTATCTTGTATCGTACGTGAAGGTGAGGTAGAGACACCCTGGGGTTAAGGGATTTTATTGTGACACAGTTATATTGTTCACTGACTACCCCTGCACTTTGTGTGACGGAGAGTGACGTGACCCAATGATTGTCAGAGTGACAGCTAATCTTTTACTCGTTGCCAACCTCCAATCCTATCTCCTACTCTCCCCAATCTCCTTCTCCTACTTCTGACTCCTACGGCTGATTTTTGGGTATATATTACTGCCTGGTTTATGGCTGGCTGACGTGTGTGTGTGTGTGTCTAGCATGCTTCCGTCAAGTGGCTAACTGGCTTTCGTGAGATGCATTGTGTGTTTGACATACATCATGTGTTTTGACATTCTTTGTAGTCTGGGCAAGGAGTTGTATTTGTTTTCTCTTCCTGATGCACCAGATATCCACCTGCATATTACATAGTGTGCAAGTGTTACATATTGTGCCATGAATTTATTAATGCCCATATTTCGCTCGGTCACTCCAAACTGTCGTACCTATGAACTAACTTTGTATTACAAAGTGTACACGAATATGTGAAAAAACAATTAAGTTAAATACTAATGTGAATACATGGTATTCGTCATTATGTTGTAAGACTGAATACAATAACATAATTGTACAGTATAATGAAGATATATATTTATATATATATTTATACAATAGCAATACCATAGCAATACAATGGCAAGCATACAGTAGTCATTCGTATGAAGAATCGGCCATCTTTGATGTACTTGCTGTCTTTTTAAATGAGACATAGTAATATGGTTACATTAAATAAAATTGGGTCCATGTATACTGGCTTCATTCTGTTGTGCAGTTTATATTAAAATCAATACTACAATATATTTAGCCCCATATTTTTGTTCTTTTATAGAAAATATACACAATATTTAAAATATTTTCATAGTTGGTCTCACCTGTAATGCATAGCTTTTGACTATTGTTTCCATGTTTTCGATCCTACCTTGCATTCTGCCCATAGCCAATATCAATATAGCAAATGTGATAAAGAGAATTATAAGAATGACAGGAGTTGGCCTATAAACACAATATGGATTGAACATAATCCTGCTATATTACTCCCAAGGTTGCATTATTCGAGTAATCAGTTGCATGGTTTCAAACTTAGATGAAGATTGGTTAATATGTGTACTCATATTTAACTTCATCTTAGGTAATGGTTGGAAAAACTCATGTGTGTGGTTTAGATTAGCATTGTGGTTTCTAATAGGTAAGGTGGACAGTGAAGGGGTTAGTACTGAACAGTAATCCGGTAATACGTATAAACCAGATACTGATATATGGGTTGGAGGTGTGTCTGGGCAAGTTACGAAAACTGATGTATTTTGATTTTTTTTATAGACCCGACTTCTGGGCATACACTTCACAGCCTGCTACAAAGGCCCAGTAGTCCTCCTACATACCATACACCTCTGCATGTCACCACTTCGGCGCTAACACCCACCGTCCATAGCGAATACATGCTAGGGTTGTCTCATACAGGACTGGTGTATTGGTATTAGCGGGGATATTTTTACGGCATGTCGGCGGGTCTTCTGGTAGATCAGTAAAGTCTGATTTAATGAAATTAAAATCCTTAAACTGTTCCCTGCCCCAGCGGGGATTTGAATCTGGGTCCGGCAGGACTCCAGGCCACCTCTCTACCGATTGAGCCACCGCCACCAAAGAGGTGAACTAGAAAAACTGCGAATGTCCAATGCACTGATGATGGATGAGTTTATCTGGAACAAATGTGAAATTCCAGAGATGATGGATGTTGTGATTCTTTATGATAGCCATTTCACAAGGGACTGTCTCAGCTGGCTGAAACATGAAGATACAGTATACGCAGGACAAAGGTGGAATGCATGCAATGATATGCGAAATTTATGTTCAATTGTTGTTTCACTAGCGAAGGCGTCAGTGTCCTGTTTATTGGAGACCATGATGCCGTCTGTTTTGGTGTTAATGGCGACTAATGAGTCATCTTTTTTAAAAGGAAATGGGTATATTTGATAGACCGTGAAAAATCATTTGTTATGAACAGGACAAGAATTGCTCTTGATGTTGGTGTGAGTGTTGCTTCTAAGTATGGATAATATAACATTAGATTCCTTTCCTCAAACAAAGGCTTCAAACCATGCTTATTTACGCCTTGGCTGATTATTTGATGTAGATTATGAATCGGAAGTATATTAATGGTGATCCTGCCGTTACCAGGATTACAAATGCCTTTCATGAAAGCTTGATAACGAGCTCTACAACTGTCTAACTGAAGTATTGTCATGTCAGCAAGTTCCATGAACACTGAGGAGTGTTGCAAATGTATCGTATTCCCTTCCAGTGCATCTACTTTCTCCACAGTTTCTTGAGTTGATTTCTCTGTTTTTCGTAGGGTCTTTACAATTGTCATCATTTCACTGTTCTGGCTATCAGCTGGCTTCCGTTGATATGAAAGAATTTGTGCAGTCTTGTTAAATTTGTTATTTATTTCTTCAATATCACTTTCTGTAGCCAATCCAAAAACGTTACCCCAAACTGCTCCACCTAGATCGAACAAACCACGTTTGTCACGTGTATTTGTGATGTTGTTTTTTTCCCTAATTGTGTCAGTCCAAATTGATGGGATGTCCTGGATCATGGTGAGCATAATGGTCTTAGCTAGTTCCAGCTTCCAGTGTGTTAACTTAATGATTTCAGCCTCTTCTTGTGTTGGATGAACATATGAGGAAGAACCTCTAAGTTCTGCTTCTAGAGTTCTAAGTGGTCTTTCTATATTCTGCAACATGACTGGTAGGTTGTACAGTACGTCCAAACTAATTTCATTACTCACTTTCTTGCACAACAGCTGTAGAGGCGGTTGGTGCGATAAGGCAAGCTTGTCTTACTACATGTTGAGGGTGTAAGTGATGAGTTCCTCTTGCTATCAGCATAAACAGTAGAATCCATGGAATAAGTCCCTTCATTGTTATCTACCGAGATAATAACTTTATTAGGTATCTAATTCAATGATGTTAGCAAGTAATGATGATGATACTGATGATGAACCTTTCAGTATCTTGACTTTAATCTGGCTCTTGGAGAAAAATGACTCTGCTCTAACTTGTTCAATGCATTACCCATCAAAGGTAATTAATTGCACATATGTTTGTATGTGCTATATTAATTGCACATACGTTTGTATGTTTGGTATGTGATCGTGATTTATTCCGGTATGTTATTTATTCCGGAATGAGGCTATGGCACACCTAATGTCTGACTTAGCTCAAATCTCTGAATAGGGTGATCTTGTTGTTCTTAATGCATCAAAACTCAGTTCTTACATCTGTCAACCCGACAACATTTTCCACAGGAGTACCCTCAAATTTTAAATAATATCCAGCTTAACCTTACACCACCCTCTTGGTAAAGATCTTGATTTGCGGCATGCAGTGCGCCTGCGCCGGCGAACGGGCTTGCGTACGGCTCTCACCTCCCAGGAGTATTAATTACTAGTTGTCTCCTACCCGTGTGAGCTGCGTTCGTCCGACTCCATTCATTACCGTCTATTTCTAGTGCTAAAGATCAGCATATTGACCAAGAGTGGTGTTCCTGTTAGGTAGTTATTGTACTATTGATACAAAATGTTTTATTCATTTTTTTTCCAGGAATAAACTACTGTACAGTACATTTTTCAGATGTGAAAGAGACAATAAGTGATCAATATTGGCATCCTGGAAGAAGCGGTATAGGTTAGACGACACAAGAGACAGAGAGGAATACTTTTTTTTCTTAGCTTTTTACACATTTTACAATTTTTTTTCCCTGTTTTTCAAATTTTCAAGCTTTTGTTCAACTTTCTCATTATTCTTCAAGGAAAAGATTATAGTTTTTGGTAAAAATAATAAAATTAAGATCTGTTCAACGCATTACCATAGGTGGTGGTAAGGTACTATTTTCTAGGGTGGTGATCTAGGGTTAATCCTGCATCATCTTTAAATATACTTGGGGTTTCATTTTCTCGGGACTTATCTTGGAAAGAATATATTACCTCTCTTGTAAAATCTGCTTCCAAGAGATAAGGCGTGCTAAGCCGACTCTGTCTTCTTTACCCATGAAGAACTGTTGACTTTATACACGGGTTTTATTCCCCCCATTGTAGAGTACAACTGTCAAGTGTGGGGAGGCTCCCCATATACAGTTCTCCTCAACATGGTGGAGTCAAAGGCTTTTCGTTTCATTAACTCTCCTCCTCCTACTGGCTCCCTTGAACCTCTGTCTCTTCGTCGCACTGTTGCATCTTTAGCTCTTTTCTGTCTCTACTTCTTTGGTCACTGCCCCTTTGAACTGTCTGCTTGCATACCCCCTCCACTACGACGGGCGCGTAACACCCGTCTAGGAACAAACTTTCATACATTTTCTGTTCAACTCTCTTATGAAAGAGTTAACAGTTACTCCCAGTCCTTCATGTATGCAATATGTAAACTCTGGAACTGTATTCCTCTGTCTGTATTTTCTACTTCCTATGATCTCCAGTCTTTCAAACGCAGTGTGTCCAAGCATCTCGAAATGTACGGGTCTTGAAGTTGGCTCTCTATTATCTTGTTCTTGTTTTGTCTTGGGAGGAACAATTTGCGGACTCCTGGCCTTTGATTCCTTCTTCCTTGCGTTAAAAAAACAAAACAAAACAAAAGAAAACAAAACAAGTATTAATTTTTTCCGGTTTATTTCCATCATATGTACAAGGTTTTTCGGTTGTATCCAATGTTTTATAAATGCAAGATAAATTTCTTGAGACCCTGTTTAAATGATCAATATGAACTTGTTTCTCTTCGTCACTCGATAATGACTTAATTAATACCTTATTGGCTGTTCTCTTAATAACCCTGTATGGGCCTTAAAATTTCGGTGACAGTTTATTGTCTCCAGTGTGAATGATACTGTAGACAAAATCACCTATGATGATTTTTTTTCCTTTGCCTTCTTATTAAATGATTCTACCATTTATTCCTTGGACATCGTTCACAGTTTCTTTAACACTGTGTTTATCTCTTGGAATTCATGTAAACGATGTTTAGGATAATCTTCTTAAGTGTGTATAGGCATTTGCTCGCCTTCCAGTATCTGGTATGGGAAACTTTTGTCTGTCCTGTAAATAATGAAATGAGATGTGTTTCCTATAGACTTGTTAACTACACGATTAATTGATCCTTCATATCTGTGGATCCAATCGTCCCAATTTGCATAATTACTCGTCCCCGAGCCCCTCGAGCGCGGGGACGGGTAGTTCGTTTGTTTCTTTTGTCTGTCTGTCTGTCTGTTAACTTTGCGCGAAAACTTCTGGTGCGATTTTTACAAAAAATATGGGGATGATGGGTTATGACCTTCTGATCACCTGATCAAATTTTGGGCCAAATTGGGGTAAGACCTAGGCTGAAGGCCTAAAAAAGGTATAAAAACGGGGATTTTTTTTTTTTTTTTTTTTTTTTGCCATTACGCCTTTCAGATTCGTCACATCGACATGAAACTAAAACCTAAGGTGCATCTTTCAAATCTGCATCCTATAACATACGTCATTACATCAGGGGGGTCACCCCCCAGTTAGCGGTAGGGGGGTCAGTGTCAGGTGGGTCGGGCTTAAAATTTCAAATGGGCAGAAAATCGTCAATTTTCACCTGGTTTATTCCAAATTTGATATGTGACATCTTTGACTAGACATCCTGTTGTGTTTATACGTCAGCACTTAAATGACTGCCGGGGACGGGTTTGCTGTGCCTTGGTACCGCTTCTTGTTCTCATTGAGAATATTGATGTTGTACATCTAACACTTTTTCATTCTGTCTCTCTACCAATCCATGGGAAGCTGGATGATAGGCTAAAACATCAACCTTTTTTATATTGTGCTGTTTACATATTTCTTGTAAGATTTCAGAGTTAAGTTTTCCTCCATTATCACTTATTAGCACCTTTGGTGTGGTGAACCTACAGATAACATTATCTGTTAATACCCGAGCCACTGTTTCTGCTGTCTTATCCTTAACTGGGACCAAACTTACATATCGTGAGAAATGACCAGTACCAACAAAAAGATATTGAGTACGACTGTCAGATAAGGGTAGCTTAAGTAAGTTAACTGACAACGTCCCACGGTTGGATAGGCACGTGATGTTTTTCCTAAGGGTGCTGTGTTAAAGTGTAATCTTTGTGCTTTGCTTATGATTCACAGGGGGATTTGAACAGGGGGCTGTTAATTTGGGGTGGGGCCTTGTGTGGGACAGTGTTTGGTGTTCGTGATGTACTCTTGGTGGGTGGGACAAAAGAGATGTGAATGAAGTGGTTCTCTGGGTGGGTGAGGATGGGCTGGTGTAGTAATGGGTCGAGAATCAAACCCATTTCTATATTTTATGAACACGAAAGGACAACTCTCTCTCTCTCTCTCTCTCTCTCTCTCTCTCTCTCTCTCTCAGGTGCAGCCGTCCCCCTCTTGGTATTCATGGGATGCAAGAGTGCTCAGGTGCTCTCAGGCTTCGCTCCTCACAATTTTCACAAAAGAATCAGTGGCCGGCCATCTCGGTGCTGCTTGTATGTCGTAATGAGCGTTGTAGAGAACAGTTTTGCCAGATTTGCGTGTGACTTCCAGAAACAAATGGTAAATGAGCCTGGAAGAATTATAAAACATGCCGAAAAGGCGAGACAGAGACCATAGCCAGAGAAAGGAAGAAGGATTAGAGAGAAGGGTGAACAGGAACGGAGAGAAAAATCAGAGTTTTGATGCTAAAGGAGCAGTTGGATTTAGACAAACAGACAGACAGAGAAATAGATAGCTGGACAGAAAGATATAGATAGATAGATTGATACATACATACATAGACAGTTATACTGAAAAAAATATTAGACAGATAGAGAGTGGAATAGACAGACTGACAGATATATGGATAAAGATAAAGATAAATAGACATATAGATGAATAAAAAGATAGAAAAATAGTATAAAGTAATCGCATTCATATCCTATTTTAGCCCGAACTGAGTCCTCTTCAGACCATGGAAACGTAATATGTATGTCTTAATAAGTCAGTATGAGAAGTATTTCGCTAATTTACACATGGCGCCACTGTAATAAATCGTGAGACTGGTCTTTGGGTAGCGAGATTTGCATATTACTTTGAGATTCATGCAAGTTCTTGAGGTGGGCTTGTCTTTTCTCGAGATCTAGATGTTAGTTAACGAGAATTAAGTGCTATTTACATGAGGTTTATGCATTATTTAGCTATATTTATATATTACGAGAAGGAGTACCCGGCGTTGCCCGGGTCAAAAAGGCTACACTCAAATCCTAGTCGTTCTAGTTCCGTCTTTTTTCCCACTCAGAAGGACCATGCACCTCTTATGCTTCTGAAGAGGGATTATAAGAGGTCCAGGAACTTTCTATTTCAGCTTTTGCTGACTAATGCACAGTATTTGTGCGCACTTGTTTGTTTTTACATGTGACCTCAAATGACCACTGACCAGTGACCTCCAATGACCTCGGAGGTCAACCTTATATAGCTTATGTGCGTCTCCATGCCAAAAATTGGGTTGCAGGCGTACCCGGCGTTGCCCGGGCCAAAAAGGCGAATACTCCACCGATGGCCTTAAATGACCCAGATCTGAATTTTGACTCCCCTAAAACCATCACTGGGTCATCCTGATTCAGAATATATATTGGTCTGGGGGTCTCTGGCCCTTGGTTTGGGCGTGATTGAGGGACAAACTGACAAACAAACAAACAAACAACACGGCCCTTTTACGAGTATATGTATAGAATTATCGAAATTTACAAGTCTATCTATCTATCTATTGCCAGACGCCTTAATCCCGTAAGGGGTGGCCACAGACAAATAGCCTCCATGTCGCCCTGTCCCCCGCCATTTCATTGCCGTGCTCCCAGCTCACACCCC
The DNA here is from genome assembly GCA_018397915.1 of Birgus latro. NCBI lineage: Eukaryota > Metazoa > Arthropoda > Malacostraca > Decapoda > Coenobitidae > Birgus > Birgus latro. The sequence goes on along the minus strand of JAGKTI010018701.1, from coordinate 4,218 downwards.
CTTCTCTCATATACCTCTCCACTCCATCTCTCCATCTCATCCTTGGCCTCCCTCTCCCTCTCGCCCCCTCCACCTCATTCACATATACTCTCTTCGTCATTCTCTCACTCTCCATCCTCTCCACATGGCCAAACCACCTCTGTGTGTTTCTCTTAACGCTTCCGATCACATCCACGTCCACACCACAACGCTCCTTCACTTTCTCATTTATCAATCTCTCTCTCCATGTGACTCCACATGTTCCTATCAAATAACTCATTTCCACTGCTTTCACTCTTGACTTCTGTCCCTCCAACAAGGACCAAGCTTCACTTCCATACGTTAGAGTTGGTATCACAATACTGTAATGTAGTAACTTTTTCACATCCATGCTCACTTCCCTGTTTCTTATTACTGCTTTCAAGGAACCAGCAGCCTTTCTTCCTTGTTGTACCCTTTCAAGCACTTCACCCTCTAAACCTCCATCCTTACTCATCACAGTACACAGGTACTTAAACGCAAGTTATATATCGATTTTTACATGTTGTAGCTAGACTAGTACACTAATTAGCGAGGTCCCCACTTTATTTAGTGAGATTTGCGCCATATTGCAGGAGTCTCTAGTTATTTAGCTAAATTTACGTGTTACTGAACTGCGTTTTCACTTCCGTTTGAGAAACTTGCATAATATTTAGCGAATTTTATAACTTATATAGCGAGACGTTGTTTGGCAAGATTCATATGTTCAGTTTTATACACTGACACAATATCTATTTTCATTATCCCACTGAGAACCCAGGGCGAGAATAAAGAACAGAACAGGGCATTTTCAGAGGTTAGTAAAGGGGGGTAATGCTCAGGGAAGGACCTATGAACTTAGTGACCATGAGCCGACAGGCGGAGGCAGTATATACGCTAGCCAACCTTCCAGCAACACCCAACTCGGTGCAACCCTGGAACTCAGTGGGATATAGCTTCGTAGTAACATGTGTTAAATAATTGTGTCAGTTTTTATTTTATGTAATTTGTATGTGACGCCTTGTAGTAAATGGTATGAGAGCATGGAAGAATTAAGCCGATATAATGAATGAGAAATGACGATCATGATTTGAGAGAAAGTTTAAGAGAAAGAAACAGGAACAATCAGAAAGTCCGACAACCACGCCCACCAAATGGTGTAACGGCCAAGTATTACACCTTACCCAATTACCATGTCCTTCGATATTATAGATGCTTTGAAAATTGTATTACTTCGTTCATGCCTGACCATCAACCCTTCCACCAAGTTTCGTCTAAATTAGATAAAAACTGTTCGTGTTGACCCTGCAAAGTCAAGCACTGACATAGGCCTGTGAGCTTGACCTTTGACAGATTTTTCTTTTTTTAATAATAGGTCAAGCCTTTCGCCGACCCTCAGCCGTTCCACGAAAGTTGACTGAAAATCGAAATAAAAAGTTCTAGTGATTTTGTTCACACCCACCCACCCACCCACCCACACACACACACAGCACCTGTTATCGATTCACGAGCATGAGGCAATAAGGACCAAGGTTACAGAGAGAGTGATTAGTGGGCCTCATTCACTTCTTTTTCGTTAATTCTGTGCAGCGCTCCGACCTCCGGAACAAGTGGTGAATGACCCTCTTTGACTTTTTATACAGATGGTTACATTTATTTATATTTCTTCACCCACCCAATTTTGGGCATGGTTAGAAAATAGTCCACCTGAGATACATCGAAAAGGTCTGATCCTCTGCAGGTCTCACAAACCACATGACCCATTCTAGTGACAGATACAATGTATTTCGTACACTGCGCATCAATTGCCATGAACTGGAGATTTCTTCTGTGTTTCCGAACGGCTCAGTCAGCGATACCACTGCCTAACCTGCATAATTCTCTTCTTCAGATAACACATTTCATGCAGCATAGTGGTTGCCTTTTGTATTCGATGATTGTACAGTATGCTTAATTACTAATTTCAGTACTGTTCGAAAACGCTTTCCAAAGCTTAATAAGCCGTGTGGAGACATGAAAAAGAAGAATTAAAAGACATCAGGGGGAATGAGTTAAACTGTAAAGTCAGAAGAAGTTGAGTTCCAAATTTTCAACACTAATTTCCGAGGACAATGACAAAGCTTTAACGTGTCTGGCCTCCCTTTTCCATAAACTGGCTACACTATTTATTGTAGCATACAGGCTAATAATATGTAATATCCGCTGGCGTTCCTTAAATGTCCACCGAAAAATATGGTTTAGCCCTTGCTCTTCGAAATTTAATTATAAGTGTTCAGCCACAAGTACAGTACAGTAAATAAGACATGAGTGAATATGCTCAAAAGATCGTAAAGAGAACATTGTCCAGTATCTACTTCCTGCTTAAAACCTCTGCTGATCTGGCGGTTATGACACCCACGCCGGAGTAAGTAGGCCTTGCATACATAGGTGTGATCTACGAAAGTGTGAAGGTTTCTCGGTTATGTAATGTCATCAAGGGAAGTAGAACCTAGATTTGGGTATCTACACATCAAAGGGAGGGCAATATAGAATGGACAAGTAATGGGTTTCTTTAACCTAATTTCGTATTTACTAATGCCTACTTAGTCTCTACTTCTATGCCTTCTTTCATGTTGTGAGTAATACAGTAAAAAAATGAACATGATGGGAAGATTTGCGCAACAGATTTTTAATTACACATTTTTTTTCAAATTTACAATTAAACATTTATAAAAACTAGTCGGAAAGACAAAAAAAAAAATCTATTTCCTGTAAACAGCTCAAACACTGCCATAAAACTAGCTTACCAATTATTGTAAATACACACTAACTTCATTTGAATCAAAGTTTCCCCACAGCATCGAAAAGTTTTCCCTCAGACATGGGAATTTCGGTGCGAGGTGTGTGTATTTCTGGTGAGAAGCGTGAATGGGCCTCATCTGGAAATTGCCTCCTGAGTCGAATTTGGCCGGAGGTCGAAGCAGTCTGTCTCTGGTCTGTCCCTCACTGAAGAAGAACCAGTTGGCACATTCTCCACTTCCTCGTTTTCTTTGTAAATTATTCCAATCTATGCATAATGTGCTGATTAACTATGTACAGATTTAAAGGGTATGTACTGTATTAGCCGGCTTGCACATATGTACATTCAAACTCATTTTTTTTTTGCGGGGGGGGTCCTGAAAAAGTAAGGGGCCAATGGTCACCATTTCTACCACTGAAAAATTTGATCCACTCTTACCCCCGAATGCGTTACACAGGGGTATACAAGTATCTGTAAAGGATTTTGAAGTAATGGGTGCGGTACGCTTTTGGACATTTTTTATAATGGAGTTAAAACCGTTTGAGTTCAATTTACGCAGTGACATTTCCGTTTGACCTTGACCTTTGACTGACTGTTCTTAAAGTCGAATCTCTTCATCCTTGTTTTTACCTGAACTGTTCCACGAAATTTAACAAAGAGGATAGGAACTGTTTACGGAGACCTTGCCATGTGAATGTGAACAGTTTTTTTTTTTAATAACAATAGATCAGCTTCTTGGCCGACCCTCAACTCATTTACCAAGTCTGATCACATTCAAGTAAAGAAATGTGATAGTTGTTTCGTTCTTACCCAGACATGGATCAAAATTTGTGCTTCCCCTGTGGCCTGGACCTTTGATCGAGTCCTCTCAAAATTTAATCCCTTTGTCCTTGACCTTTTCTTAACCGTTCTACCAAGATGCTTATAAATCAAAGCTGTTTAAGCTGACCTTGTCCCGTGACCAAGGCATCCTTTTATTCATATCTTATCTTTAGCCCTTCGATAAAGTTTGTTTTAAAATGGATGAAAACTGTTTAAGCTGACTTTTTCCTGTGACCCTGCCCTTTGACCAATGATTAAAAAAGAAAAAAAAAACTATATTTACTCCTTGCCTGACCCTCAACCCTTACACCAAGTTTGGTTAAAATAGGATCAAAACTGATTATTTCGTTAACCCCCACATATCCGGGTCGAAGTTTGATCATGCCCTGTGATGCTGACCTCTGGCTGATTGTTCACAAGACTGACTCACTTCATTCTTGCCACATACCCAACCCCTTCATCCAAGTTTGGTCTAAACTGGGATAACAAGTGCTTAAGTTCGTTTAACCAGGAAAGCGTTTGATCTTTGAGCTACTGTTCTAAATTAAAAAGTCTTCCTCATTGGCTGGCCATCAACTTATCCACCAAGTTTTCAAAGAAGGAGCTAAGAAATACGAGAG
>JAGKTI010018700.1:0-17504 GCA_018397915.1 Birgus latro | reverse complement strand
AGTTCCGGCTGATAGCATCCGTTTTGGAGATATGTCCATTCTCTTTTAATCTAATTATGGCTGAATAAGCGTTTTTCTTGGCGAGAACGCTAAATATGAAACTTCCTCAAGTGTTCTCAAAGTTGATTGCAAAACACATTATATTATATTCAGAACTAAGAAGACACTTTGAGGGTGAAAATATTACATTTATGAAGAATTACTAGAAGTCGAATGACACATAAAGAGAGCTGGCACATTAGATTTTTAAGAACAAAAATCTTCAAACATTTTGAGGATCACCGAGACAATTTAAAAACTTCAATTATTTTTTTTTCTCCAGCAGAAGCAGTTTAATATTACGTCGAGCCTCGTCGCGGTAAAAAGAAAAAAAATCACAATATCAAGATTTCTGTTACCCCAAAAACCAGATTTACTTAGGTAAAATCTCTCAATACAGTGATTACTCTTGAGACGGAATTCTGGATTTTAAACTGATTTGTCGATTTTTTTTCCCTTAGCCGTGACTTCAAGGACAAGAAGTAGTGGAAATTGTGAAATAGTTCCGGCTGAAAGCATCCGTTTTTGAGGTAGGTCCATTCTCTTTTAATCTAATGATGGCTGAATAAGCTTATTTCTCGGCGAAAATGGTTAATATGCAACTTCCTCAAGTGTTCTCAAAGTTGATTGTAAGACACATTATATTATATTCAGAACTAAGAAGACACTTGTGAGGGTGAAAATGTCACATTTATCAAGGATAACAAGAAGTCGACTGACACGTAAAAAGAACATATAGAACAAATTGCTTGAAACATTCTGAGGATCACCGAAACAATTTAAAAACTTCATTGTTTTCCACGGGCATAAGCAGTTTAAAATTACGTCGAGCCTCGTGGCTTAAAAAAAAAAATCACAATATCAGGGTTCCTGTTACCCCAAAAACCACATTACCTTAGGTAAAATCTCTAAATACTGATTGCTCTTGAGTCGGAATTGTGGATTATTTACTTCTGATTTGCCGATTTTTTTTTTTTTCACAGCTGTGACTTCAAGGACAAGAAGTAGTACAAATTGTGAAATTGTTCCAGCTGATAGGATTACTTTTGGAGATAGGTCCATTCTTTTTTTTTATCTAATGATGGCTGAATAAGCGTATTTCTCGTCGAAAACGCTGAATATGCAACTTCCTCAAGTGTTCTCAAAGTTAATTGTAAAATACTTTATATTATATTCAGAACTAAGGAGACGATTGTGAGGGTGAAAAAGTTATGTTTATGAAGGATAACAAGAAGTCGACTGACACGTAGTGGTAGGTGGTGGTGACCATCATCCACTCACTTGATGTAGTGCTGCCGACTTCTTCATTAGCCTTTATCATTCTCTTTCTGAGCCTGCCCTCCTCTCTTCCTATTTCTCCCATCTTTCCTGTCACTTCTTATTGCTTTTCTTTCCTTTACAGGTGGCTTTACATTGAGTGACAAGCCAAATGGTTTCCTGTAAACCAAGAAACCATTTACAACGCTGGGTGGTAACCATATAACCAAACCATACGTGCTCCCTACGTGTCAACAAGAGGGTTGGTGGAGGGTTAGTGCTCCTCCCTGTAAAACAAATAACTCAGGGTCAAATGGCCGCCCCTTACGGGACTATGGCGTCTGGCAATAGATAGATAGATAGACTGACACGTAAAGAGAGGTGGCACCTTAGGTTATTAAGAACAAATGGCTTGAAACATTGTGAGGATTACCGAAACAGTTTATACAACTTTTTTTTTTCTCCAGCAGAAGCAGTTTAAAATTACGTCGAGCCAGGTGGCTAAAAAAAATAAAATAAAACGAACATTTTCACAGTTTCAAGGTTTATGTTACACCAAAAACAACATTTCCATAAGTAAAATCTCTCAATACTGTGATTCCTCTTGAGACGGAATTCTGGATTATTTATTCTGATTTGTCGATCTTTTTTTTTCCCTTTAACGTGATGTCAAGGACAAGAAGTAGTGCAAATTATGAAATAGTTCCGGCTGATAGCATCCGTTTTGGAGGTATGTCCAATCTCTTTTAATCTAATGATGGCTGAATAAGAGTATTTGTCGGCGAGAACGCTGAATATGACACTTCCTCAAGTGTTCTCAGAGTTGATTGCAAAACACATTATATTATATTCAGAACTAAGAAGACACTTGTGAGGGTGAAAATGTTACATTTATGAAGAATTACTAGAAGTTGAATGACACATAAAGAGAGCTGGCATATTAGGCTTTTAAGAACTAAAATCTTCAAACATTGTGAGGATCACAGAGATAATTTAAATGCTTCGATTTTTTTTTTCTCCAGCAGAAGCAGTTTAATATTACGTCGCGCCTCATTGCGGTAAAAAAAAAAAAACAATATCAAGGTTTCTGTTACACCAAAAACCAGATTTACTTAGGTAAAATCTCCCAATACAGTGATTCCTCTTGAGACGGAATTCATGATTATAAACTGATTTCTCGATTTTTTTTCCCTTAGCTGTGACTTCAAGTACAGGAAGTAGTGGAAATTGTGAAAGAAAGCATCCGTTTTGGAGGTATGTCCATTCTCTTTTAATCTAATGATGTCTAAATAAGCGTATTTCTCGGCAAAGACGCTGAATATGCAACTTCCTCAAGTGTTCTCATAGTTGATTGTAAAACACATATTATATTCCGAACTAAGAAGACACTTGTGAGGGTGAAAATGTCACATTTATGAAGGATAACAAGAAGTCGACTGACACGTAAAGAGAGGTGGCACCTTAGGTTTTCAAGAACAAATTGCTTGAAACATTCAGAGGATCACCGAAACAATTTAAAAACGATTTTTTTCACATGCATAAGCAGTTTAAAATTACGTCGAGCCTCGTGGCTTAAAAAAAAAAAAATCACAATAACAAGGTTTCTGTTAATCCAAAAACGACATTTCCTTAGGTAAAATCTCTCAATACTGTGATTCCTCTTGAGTCGGAATTCTGGATTATTTAATTCTGATTTGTCGTTTTTTTTTTTTTTTTTCCATTGCCGTGACTTCAAGGACAAGAAGTAGTACATATTGTGAAATTGTTCCAGCTGATAGCATTCGTTTTGGAGACAGGTTCATTCTCTTTTTATATAATGATGGCTGAATAAGCATATTTCTCGGCGAAAGCGCTGAATATGCAACTTCAAGTGTTCTCAAAGTTGATTGTAAAATACATTATATTATATTCAGCAGTAAGATGACACTTGTGAGGGTAAAAATATCACATTTATGAAGGATAACAAGAAGTCGACTGACACGTAAAGAGAGCTGGCACCTTATGTTTTTAAGAAGAAATAGCTTCAAACTTTGTGAAGATCACCGACACAAATTAAAAACTTGAATTTCTTTTTTCTCCAGCAGGAGAAGTTTAAAATTACGTCGAGCCTCGTGTCATAAAAAAAAAGTCAATATCAAGGGTTCTGTTACACCAAGAACCACATTTTTTAAAAGTAAAATCTCTCAATACTGTGATTCCTCTTGAGACGGAATTCTGGATTATTTACTTCTGATTTGTCGATTTTTTCCCCTTAGCTGTGAATTAAAGGACAAAGAAGTAGTGCAAATTATGAAATAGTTCCGTCTGATAGCATCCGTTTTGGAGGTAGGTACTTTCTCTTTTAATCTAATGACTGCTGAATAAGCGCATTTCTCGGGGAAAACGCTGAATATGCAATTTCATGTGTTCTTAAAGCTGATCGTTAAACACATTATATTATTTTCAGAATTAAGAAGACACTTGTTACATTTTAGAAGAATTGCAAGAAGTCGACTGACACGTAAAGAGAGCTGGCACCTTAGAGTTTTTAAGAATAAAAATCTTCAAACATTGTGAGGATCACCGAGACAATTTAAAAACTTTTTTTTTTTCTCCAGAAGAAGTAGTTTAAAATTACGTCGAGCCTCGACGCGGAAAAAAAAAAAAATATTGCACACTATCAAGGTTTCTGTTACACCAAAAATCATATTTACTTAGGTATCATCTTTGAATACAGTGATTCCTCATTAAACGGAATTCTGGATTATTGACTGATTTGTCGATTTTTATTCCCTTAGCCGTGACTTGAAGGACAAGAAGTAGTGCATATTGTGAGATAGTTCCGGCTGATACCATCCGTTTAGGAGGGAGATCCATTCTCTTTTAATCTAATGATTCCTGAATAAGCGTATTTCTCGTCAAAAACGCTGAATATGCAACTTCCTCAAGTGTTCCCAAAGTTGATTGTAAAACACATTATATTATATTCAGAACTAAGAAGACTCTTGTGAGGGTGAAAATGTTATGTTTATGAAGGATAACAAGAAGTCGACTGACACGTAAAGGGAGGTGGCACCTTAGGTTATTAAGAACATATGTCTTGAAACATTTTGAGGATCACCGAAACAATTTAAAATCCATTTTTTTTTTCTCCAACAGAAGCAGTTTAAAATTACGTCGAGCCTGGTGACTTAAAAAAATAAAAATAAAAAATAAAAATAAAACAAACATTTTCATTCTGTTACACCAAAAACAACATTTCCTTATGTAAAATCTCTCAATACTGTGATTCCTCTTGAGTCGGAATTCTGGATTATTTGCATCTGATTTCTAGATTTTTTTTTTCCCCTTAGCCGTTACTTCAAGGACAAGAAGCAGTGCAAACTGTGAAATTGTTCCGGCTGATAGCATCCGATTTTTGGAGATAGGTCTATTCTCTTTTAATCTAAAGATTGCTGAATAAGCGTATTTCTCGTCAGAAACGCTAGATATGCAACTCCCTCAGGTGTTCTCAAAGATGATTGTAAAACACACTATATTATATTCAGAACTAAGAAGACAATAGTGAGGGTGAAAATGTCACATTTATGAAGGATAACAAGAAGTCGACTGACACATTAAGAGAGCTAACAACTTAAGTTTAGAAGAACAAAAGCTAGAAACATTGTGAGCATCACCGAGACAATTTAAAAACTTTTTTTTTTCTCTAGCAGAATCAATTTAAAAGTACGTTGATAATCACTGTTGTAAAAAAAAAAAACAATCTTTTGCACAATATCAGGTTTCTGTTACACCAAAAACCACATTTCCTTAGGTAAAATCTCTCAATACTGTGATTCCTCTTGAGACGGAATTCTGGATTATAAACTGATTTGTCGATTTTTTTTTTCCCCTTAGCCGTGACTTCAAGGACAAGAAGTAGTGCAAATTGTGAAATAGTTCCGGCTGAAAGCATCCGTTTTGGAGGTAGGTCCATTTTCTTTTAATCTAATGATGGCTGAATAAGCGTTTTCTCGGCGAAAACGCTGAATATGCAACTTCTTCAAGTGTTCTCAAAGTTGACTGTAAAACACATTATATTATATTGAGAACTAAGAAGACACTTGTGAAGGTGAAAATGTCACATTTATGAAGGATAACAAGAAGTCGACTGACACGTAAAGAGAGCTGGCATCAAGAACAAATGGCTTGAAACATTCTGAGGATCACAGAAACAATTTAAAAATTTTCATTTTTTTTTCACTTGCATAAGCAGTTTAAAATTACGTCGAGCCTCGTGGCTTAAAAAAAAATCACATCAGGTTTCTGTTACACCAAAAACCACATATCCTTATGTAAAATCTCTCAATACTGATCCCTCTTGAGTCGGAATTGTGGATTATTTACTTCTGATTCGTCGATATATATATATTTTTTTTCCACGGCCGTGACTTCAAGGACAAGAAGTAGTACGAATTGTGAAATTGTTCCGGCTGATAGCATTCGTTTTGGAGATAGGTCATTTTTTTTTTTTTTTTGAACCTGATGATGGCTGTATAAGCTTATTTGTCGGCGAAAACGCTGAATATTCAACTTCCTCAAGTGTTCTCAAAGTTGACTGTAAAACACATTATATTATATTGAGAACTAAGAAGACACTTGTGAGGGTGAAAGTGTCACATTTATGAAGGATAACAAGAAGTCGACTGACACATAAAGAGAGCTGCACATTAAGTATTCAAGAACAAATGGCTTGAAACATTCTGAGGATTACCGAAACAATTTAAAAACTTCATTTTTTTTTTTCACGTGCATAAGCAGTTTAAAATTACGTCGAGCCTCGTTTCTTTAAAAAAAAACGAAATTTTCACAATTTCAAGGTTTCTGTTACTCCAAATACCACATTTTCTTATGTAAAATCTCTCAATACTGTGATTCCTCTTGAGTCGGAATTCTGGATTATTTACTTCTGACTTGTCGATTTTTTTTTTTTTTTTCCCACAGCCGTGACTTCAAGGACAAGTAGTACAAATTGTGAAATTGTTCCAGCTGATAGCATTCGTTTTGGAGATAGGTCCATTCTCTCTTTATCTAATGATGGCTGAATAACTGTATTTCTCGGCGAAAACGCTGAATATGCAACTTCCTAAAGAGCTCTCAAAGTTGATTGTAAAACACATTACATTATATTGAGAAGTAAGATGACACTTGTGATGGTGAAAATGTCACATTTATGAAGGATAACAAGAAGTCGACTGACCCGTAAAGAGAGCTGGCACCAAAGGTTTTCAAGAACAAATGGGTTGAAATATTCTAGGGTCACCGAAACCTTAAGGTTTTTAAGAACAAAAAGCTTCAAACATTGTGAGGATCACCGAGACAATTTAAAAACTTTTTTTTTCTCCAGCAGAAGTAGTTTAAAATTACGTCAAGCCTCGTCGCGGTAAAAAAAAAAAAAAAAAAATGCACACTATCAAGGTTTCTGTTACACCAAAAACCACATTTACTTAGGTAACATGTATCAATACAGTGATTCCTCATAAAACGGAATTCTGGATCATTGACTGATTTGTCGATTTTTATTTTTTTTCCCTTAGCCATGACTTCAAGGACAAGAAGTAGTGCATATTGTGAAATAGTTCCGGTTGATAGCATACGTTTTGGAGGTAGGTCCATTCTCTAATCTAATGATGGCTGAATAAGTGTATTTCTCGTCAAAAACGCTGAATATGCAACTTCCTCAAGTGGTCTCAAAGTTGACTGTAAAACACATTATATTATATTCAAAACTAAGAAGACACTTGTGAGGGTGAAAATGTTACGTTTATGAAGGATAACAAGATGTCGACTGACACGTAAAGAGAGGTGGCACCTAAGGTTATTAAGAACAAATGGCTTGAAACATTGTGAGGATTACCGAAACAATTTAAAACCATTTTTTTTTCTCCAGCACAAGCAGTTTAAAATGACGTCGATCCTGGTGGCTTAAAAATAAAATAAAAGTAAATAAATAAAACAAACATTTTCATAATTTCAAGGTTTCTGTTACACCAAAAACCACATTTCCTTTAGTAATATCTCTCAATACTGTGATTCGTCTTGAGACGGAATTCTGGATTATTTGCGTCCGTTTTGTCGATTTTTTTCCCTTAGTCTTGACTTCAAAGACAAGAAGTAGTGCAAATTGTGAAATTGTTCCCCCTTATAGTATCCGTTTTGGAGATAGGTCCATTCTCTTTTAATCTAATGTTTGCTGAATAAGCGTATTTCTCGTCGAGAACGCTGAATATGCAACTTCCCCAAGTGTTCTTAAAGTTGATTGTAAAACACATTATATTATATTCAGAATTAAGAAGAGAATAGTGAGGGTGAAAATGTCACATTTATGAAGGATAACAAGAAGTCAACTGACACGTAAAGAGAGCTGACACCTTAAGTTTATAAGAACAAAAGCTAGAAACATTGTTAGCAGGACCGAGACAATTAAAAAACGATTTTTTTTTCCTCCAGCAGAAGCAATTTAAAAGTACGTCGGGAATCCTGGTTGTAAAAAAAAAAAACTTTTGCACATTATCATGGTTTCTGTTACACCCAAAACCACATTTCCTTAGGTAAAATTTCTCAATTCTGTGATTCCTCTTGAGACGGAATTCTGGATTATTTATTCTGATTTGTCGATTTTCTTTTATCATTCGCCGTGACTTCAAGGACAAGAAGTAGTGCAAATTATGAAATAGTTCCGGCTGGTAGCATCCGTTTTGGAGGTATGTCCATTCTCTTTTAATCTAATGATGGCTGAAGAAGCGTATTTCTCGGCGAGAAAGCTGAATATGAAACTTCCTCAAATGTTCTCAAAGTTGATTGCAAAACACATTATATTATATTCAGAACTAAGAAGACACTTGTGAAGGTGAAAATGTTACATTTATGAAGACTTATTTGAAGTCGAATGACACATAAAGAGAGCTGGCACATTAGGTTTTTAAGATCAGAAATCTTCAAACATTGCGAGGATCACCGAGACAATTTAAAAACCGATTTCTTTTTCCCAGCAAAAGCAGTTTAATATTGCGTCGATCCTCGTCGCGGTAAAAAAAAAAAAAATATGCACAATATCAAGGTTTCTGTTACACGAAAAACCAGATTTACTCAGGTAAAATCTCTCAATACAGTGATTCCATTTGAGACGGGTTTCTGGATTATAAACTGATTTGTCGATTTTTTTCCCCTTAGCCGTGACTTCAAGGACAAGAAGTACTGCATATTGTGAAATAGTTCCGGCTGAAAGCATCCGTTTAGGAGGTAGGTCCATTCTCTGTTAATCTAATAATGGCTGAATAAGCGTATTTCTCGGCGAAAACGCTTAATATGCAACTTCCTCAATTGTTCTCAAAGATGATTTTAAAGCACATTATATTATATTCAGAACTAAGAAGACACTTTCGAGGGTGAATATGTCACATTTATGAAGGATAAGAAGATGTCGACTGACACGTAAAGAGAGCTGGCACCTTATGTTTTCAAGAACAAATGGCCTGAAACATTCTGAGGATCACCGAAACAATTTAAAAACATCATTTTTTTTCCACGTGCATTCGCAGTTTAAAATTACGTCGTCTCGTGGCTTTAAAAAAAAACACATTTTCACAATATCAATGTTTTTTTTACTCCAAAAACCACATTTCCTTAGGTAAAATCTCTCATTACAGTGATTCCTCTTCAGACGGAATTCTGGATTATAAGCTGATTTTTTTTTTTTTTTCCCCTTAGCCGTGACTTGAAGGACAAGAAGTAGTGCAAATTGTGAAAGACTTCCGGCTGAAAGCATCCGTTTTGGAGGTAGGTCCATTCTCTTTTTAATCTAATGATTGCTGAATAAGCGTATTTCTCGGCGAAAACGCTGAATATGCAACTTCCTCAAGTGTTCTCAAAGTTTATTGTAAAACACATTATATTATATTCAGAACTAAGAAGACACTAGTGAGGGCGAAAATGTCACATTTATGAAGGATAACAAGAAGTCGACTGACACGTAAAGAGAGCTATCACCTTATGTTTTCAAGAACAAATGGCTTGAAATATTCTGAGGATCACCGAAACAACTTAAAAACTTCATTTTTTTTTTTTTCACGTGCATAAGCAGTTTAAAATTACGTTGAGCCTTGTGGCTTAAAAAAAAAAAAACGAACATTTACACAATATCAAGGTTTCTGTTACTCCAAAAACCACATTTCCTTAGGTAAAATCTCTCAATACTGTGATTCCTCTTGAGTCGGAATTCTGCATTATTTACTTCTAATTTGTCGATTTTTTTTTTTTTTCCACAGCCGTGACTTCAAGGACAAGAAGTAGTACAAACTGTGAAATTGTTCCAGCTGATAGCATTGGTTTTGGAGACAGGTCCATTCTCTTTTTACATAGTGATGGCTGAATAAGCATATTTCCCGGCGAAAACGCTGAATGTGCAACTTCCTCAAGCGTTCTCAAAGCTGATTCTAAAACACATTACATTATATTCAGAAGTAAGAAGACACTTGTTAGGGTCAAAATCTCACATTTATGAAGGATAACAAGAAGTCGAATGACACGTAAAGAGAGCTGGCACCTTATGTTTTTAAGAACAAATAGCTTCAAACTTTGTGAGGATCAGCGAAAGAAATTAAAAACTTCAATTTCTTTTTTCTCCAGGAGAAGCAGTTTAAAATTACGTCGAGCCTCTTGTCATAAAAGAAAAAAAGTGTCAGTATCAAGGGTTCTGTTCGCCCGTGTATGGAGTACAACTCTCATGTGTGGGGAGGCTCCCCACATGCAGCTCTTCTCAATAGGGTGGAGTCAAATGCTTTTCGTCTCATTAACTCTCCTTCTCTTACTGATTCCCTTCAACCATTGTCTCTTCGCCGCAATGTTGCATCTTTATCTCTCTTCTCTCGCTACTTCAATGGTCACTGTTCCTCTGAACTGTCTGCTTGCATCCCTCCACCTCTACGACGGGGACGTAGTACCCGTCTAGCAACAAACTCTCATCCGTTTTCTGTCCAACTCTCTAATGCAAGAGTTAACCGTTACTCCCAGTCTTTCATTTATGCAACTGGTCAACTCTGGAACTGTCTTCCTCTGTCTGTATTTCCTACTTAATATGATCTCCAGTCTTTCAAACGCAGTGTGTCCTGGCATCTCGAAATGAACGGATTTTGAATTTGGCTCTCTTTTGTATTGTTTTTGCCTTTTCTTGGAGGGAACAGTATGCAGGCCCGTGGCCTATGGTTCCTTCTTCCTTGCACAAAAAAAAAAAAAAAACATTTTCTTAGGTAAAATCTCTCAATTCTGTGATTCCTCTTGAGACGGAATTCTGGATTATTTATTCTGATTTGTCGATTTTTTTTCCCTTAGCCGTGACGTCAAGGACTAGAAGTAGTGCAAATTATGAAATAGTTCCGGCTGATAGCATCCGTTTTGGAGGTATGTCCATTCTCTTTTAATCTAATGATGGCTGAATAAGCGTATTTCTCTTCGAGAACGCTGAATATTAAACTTCCTCAAGTGTTCTCAAAGTTGATTGCAAAACACATTATATTATATTCAGAACTAAGAAAACACTTGCGAGTGTGAAAATGTTACATTTATGAAGAATTACTAGAAGTCGAATGACACATAAAGAGAGCTGGCACATTAGGTTTTTAAGAACAAAAATCTTCAAACATTGTGAGGTTCAAGGGGAAAATGTAAAAACTTCGATTTTTTTTTTCTCCAGCAGAAGCGGCTTAATATTACGTTGATCCTCGTCGCGGTAAAAAAAAAAAAAAAATGCATGATATCAATGTTCTGTTACACCAAAAGCCACATTTACTTAGGTAAAATCTCTCAATACAGTGATTCCTTTTGAGACGGAATTCTGGATTATAAACTGATTTGTCGATTTTTTTTCCATTAGCCGTGACTTCAAGCACAAGAAGTAGTGCAAATTGTGAAATAGTTCCGGCTGAAAGCATCCGCTTTGGATGTAGGTCCATTCTATTTTAATCTAATAATGGCTGAATAACCGTATTTCTCGGCGAAAACGCTGAATATGCAACTTCCTCAAGTGTTCTCAAAGTTGATTGTAAAACACATTATATTATACTCAGAACTAAGAAGACACTTGTGAGGGTGAAATTGTTTAGTTTATGAAGGATAACAAGAAGTCGTCTGACACGTAAAGAGAGGTGGCACCTTAGGTTATTAAGAAAAAATGTCTCGAAACATTGCGAGGAATACCGAAACAATTTAAAAACCATTTTTGTTTGCAGCAGAAGCAGTTTAAAATTACGTCGATCCAGGTGGCTTAAAAAAAAATAAAAATAAAACGAACATTATAAGATTTTCATGATTTCTGTTACACCAAAAACCATATTTCATTAAGTAAAATCTCTCAATACTGTGATTCCTCTTGAGACGGAACTATGGATTATTTGCTTCCGATTTGTCGATTTTTTCCCCCCCCCCCCTTATCCGTGACTTCAAGGACAAGTAGTATTGCAAATTTTGAAATTGTTCCGGCTGATAGCATCCGTTTTGGAGATAGGTCCATTCTCTTTTAATCTAATGATGGCTGAATAGGCGTATTTCTCGTCGAAAACGCTGAATATGCAACTTCAAGTGTTCTCAAAGTTGATTGTAAAACACATTATATTACATTCAGAACTAAGAAGACAATAGTGAGGGTGAAAATGTCACATTTAAGAAGGATAACAAGAAGTCGACTGACACGTAAAGAGAGGTGGCACCTTAAGTTTATAAGAACAAAAGCTAGAAACATTGTGAGCATCACCGAGACAATTTAAAAACGATTTTTTTTTCTCCAGGAAACAATCTAAAAGTACGTCGGGAATCATGGTTGTAAAAAAAAAAATAAACACGAACTTTTGCACAATATCAAGGTTTATGTTACACCAAAAACCACATTTTCTTAGGTAAAATCTCTCAATACTGTGATTCCTCTTGAGACGGAATTCTGGATTATTTATTCTGATTTGTTGATTTTTTTTCCATTAGCCGTGACGTCAAGGAAAAGAAGTAGTGCAAATTATGAAATAGTTTCGGATGATATCATCCGTTTTGAAGTTATGTCCATTCTCTTTTAATCTAATGATGGCTGAATAAGCGTATTTCTCGGCAAAACGCTGAATATGAAACTCCTTAAGTGTTCTCAAAATTGATTGCAAAACACATTATATTATATTTAGAACTAAGAAGACACTTGTGAAGGTGAAAATGTTACATTTATGAAGAATCACTAGAAGTCGAATGATATAAAAAGACCTGGCACATTAAGTTTTTAAGAACAAAAATCTTCAAACATTGTGAGGATCACCGAGAAAATTTAAAAACTTCGATTTTTTTTTTTCTCCAGCAGAAGCAGTTTAAAATTACGTGGCTCCTAGTCGCGGCGAAAAAAAAAAGCACAGTATCACGGTTTCTGTTTCACCAAAAACAAGATTTCCTTAGGTAAAATCTGTCAATACAGTGATTCCTCTTGAGACGGAATTCTGGATTATAAACTGATTTGTCGATTTTTTCCCCTTAGCCGTGAAGTAGTGCAAACTGTAAAATACTTCCCGCTGAAAGCATCCGTTTTGGAGGTAGATCCATTCTCTTTTAATCTAATGATTGCTGAATAAACGTATTTCTCGTCGAAAACGCTGAATATGCAACTTCCTCAAGTGTTCTCAAAGTTGATTGTAAAACACATATTATATTCTGAACTAAGAAGACACTTGTGAGGGTGAAAATGTCATATTTATGAAGGATAACAAGAAGTCGACTGACACGTAAAGACAGCTGGCACTTTAGGTTTTCCAGAACAAATGGCTTGAAACATTCTGAGGATCACCAAAACAATTTAAAAACTTCAATTTTTTTTCCACCTGCATAAGCAGTTTAAAATTACGTCGAGCCTCGTGGCTTAAAAAAAAAAAAACATTTTCACAATATCAAGGTTTCTGTTTCTCCAAAAACCAGTCTTCCTTAGGTAAAGTCTCTCAATACTGTGTTTCCTCTTGAGTCGGAATTCTGGATTATTTACTTCTGATTTGTCGATTTTTTTTTTTTTTTCCCACAGCCGTGACTTCAAGGACAAGAAGTAGTACAAATTGTGAAATTGTTCCAGCTGCTAGCATCCGTTTTGGATTTAGGTCCATTTTCTTTTTATCTAGTGACTGCTGAGGAAGCGTATTTCTCGGCGAAAGCGCCGAATATGCAACTTCAAGTGCTCTCAAAGTTGATTGTAAAACACATTATATTATATTTAGAACTAAGAAGACACTTGTGAGGGTGAAAATGTTATGTTTAAGAAGGATAACAAGAAGTCGACTGACACGTAAAGAGAGCAGGCACCTTAAGTTTTTTAGAACAAATAGCTTCAAACTTTGTGAGGATCACCGAAACATATTAAAAACTTCAATTTCTTTTTCCTCCAGCAGAAGGATTTTAAAATTATGTCAAGCCTCGTGTCATTAAAAAAAAAAAAAGAATATCAAGGGTTCTGTTACACCAAAAACCACATTTTCTTGGGTAAAATCTCTCAATACTGTGATTCCTCTTGAGACGAATTTCTGGATTATTTACTTCTGATTTGTCGATTTTTTTCCCTTCGTTGTGAATTCAAGGACAAGAAGTAGCGGAAAGTATGAAATAGTTCCGTCTGAGAGCATCCGTTTTGGAGGTAGGTACTTTCTCTTTTAATCTAATGACTGCTGAATAAGCGTATTTCTCAACGAAAACACTGAATATGACACTTCAACTGTTCTTAAAGATGATCGTTAAACACATTATATTATATTCAGAACTAGGAAACACTTGTAAGGGTGAAAATGTTACATTTTAGAAGAATTACAAGAAGTCGACTGACACCTAAATAGAGCTGGCACCTTATGTTTTTAAAAACAAATCGCTTCAAACTTTGTGAGGATGACCGAAACAAATTAAAAACTTCATTTTTTTTTTTCTCAATCAGAAGCAGTTTAAAATTACTTCGAGCCTCGTGTCATAAAAAAAAAATGTCACAATATCAAGGGATCTCTTACACCAAAAACCACATTTTCTTAGCTAAAATCTCTCTATACTGTGATTCCTCTTCAGACGGAATTCTGGATTATTTACTTCTGATTTGTCGATTTTTTTCCCTTTAGCCATGAATTCAAGGACAAGAAGTAGCGCAAAATATGAAATAGTTCCATCTGATAGCATCCGTTTTGGAGGTAGGTACTTTCTCTTTTAATCTAATGACTGCTGAGTAAGCGTATTTCTCGGCGAAAACCCTGAATATGCAACTTCATGTGATCTCAAAGTTAATCGTTAAACACATAATATTATATTCAGTACAAAGAAGACACTTGTGAGGGTGAAAATGTTACATTTTAGAAGAATTTCAAGAAGTCGACTGACACGTAAAGAGAGCTGGCACCTTAGAGTTTTTAAGAACATAAAGCTTCAAACATTGTGAGGATCACTGAGACAATTAAAAAACTTTTTTTTTTCTCCAGCAGAAGTAGTTTAAAATTACGTCGAGCCTCGTCGCGGGGAAAAAAATGCACACTAACAAGGTTTCTGTTACACCAAAAACCACATTTACTTAGGTAACATCTTTCAATACAGTGATTCCTCATAAGACGGAATTCTGGATTATTGACTGATTTGTCGATTTTTATTTTTTTACCCTTAGCTATGACTTCAAGGACAAGAAGTAGTGCATATTGTGAAATATTTCCGGCTGATAGCATCCGTTTTGGAGGTAGGTCCATTATCTTTTAATCTAATGATGGTTGAATAAGCGTATTTCTCGTCAAAAATGCTGAATATGCAACTTACTCAAGTGTTCTCAAAGTTGATTGTAAAACACATTAGATTATATTTAGAACTAAGAAGACTCTTTTGAGGGTGAAAATGTTATGTTTATGAATTATAAAAAGAAGTCGACTGACACGTAAAAAAGAGGTGGCACCTCAGGTTATTAAGAACAAATGTCTCGAAACATTGTGAGGATCACCGAAACAATTTAAAAACCATTTTTCCCCCCAGCAGAAGCAGTATAAAATTACGTCTCGAGCCAGGTGGCAAAAAAAAATAAAAATAAAAAATAAATAAAACGAACATTTTCACAATTTCAAGGTTTCTGTTACACCAAAAACCACATTTCCTTACTAATAATCTCAATACTGTGATTCCTATTGAGACGGAATTCTGGATTATTTGCTTCTGATCTGTCGATTATTTTTTTTTTCCCTTAGCCGTGACTTCAAGGACAAGAAGTAGCACAAATTGTGAAATTGTTCCGAATGATAGCATCCGTTTTGGAGATAGGTCCATTCTCTTTTAATCTAATGATTAATGAATAAGTGTTTATCTCGTCGAAAACGCTGAATATGCAACCTCCTCAAGTGTTCTCAAAGTTGATTGTAATACACATTATATTATATTCAGAACTAAGAAGACACTAATGAGGGTGAAAATGTCACATTTATGAAGAATTACAAGAAGTCGACTGACACGTAAAGAGAGCTGGCACCTTAAGTTTATAAGAACAAATGCTAGAAACATTGTGAGCATCACCGACACAATTTAAAAACGATTATTTTTTTTTTCTCCAGCAGAAGCAATTTAAAAGTACGTCGGGAATCATGATTGTAAAAAAAAAAAAAAACACGAACTTTTGCAAAATATAAAGGCTTCTGTTACACCAAAAAAAAAAAAAAAAAAAAAAATCCTTAGGTAAAATCTCTCAATACTGTGATTCCTCTTGAGACGGAATTCTGGATTATTTATTCAGATTTTTCGATTTTTTTCCCCTTAGCCGTTACTAAAAGGAAAAGAAGTGGTGCAAATTATGAAATAGTTCCGGTTGATAGCATCCGTTTTGAAGGTATGTCTATTCTCTTTTAATCTAATGATGGCTGAATAAGCGTAATTCTCGGCGAGAACGCTGAATATGAAACTTCCTCAAGTGTTCTCAAAGTTGACAGCAAAACACATTATATTATATTCAGAACTAAGGAGACTCTTGTGAGGGTGAAAATGTTACATTTATGAAGATTACCAGAAGTCGAATGATACATAAAGATAGCTGGCACATTATTTTTTTAAGAGCAAAAATCTTCAAACATTGTGAGGACCATCGAGACAATTTAAAAACAATTTTTTTTTCTCCATCAGAAGCAGTTTAATATTACGTCGAGCCTCGTTCCGGAAAACAAAAATCTCATTATTAAGGTTTCTTTTACACCAAAAACCAGATTTACTTAGGTAAAATCTATCAATACAGTGATACGTCTTTAGACGGATTTCTGGATAATAATCTGATTTGTCGATTTTTTTTTTTTCCCTTAGCCGTGACTTCAAGGACAAGAAGTAGTGCAAATTGTGAAATAGTTTCAGCTAATAGCATCAGTTTTGGAGGTAGGTCCATTCTCTTTTAATATAATGATGACTGAAAAAGCGTATTTGTCGGCGAGAACGCTCAATAAGCAACTTCCTCAAGTGTTCTCAAAGTTGATTGCAAAACTCATTATATTATATTCAGAACTAAGAAGACACTTGTGAGGGTGAAAACGTCACATTTATGAAGGATAACAATAAGTCGACTGACACGTAAAGAGAGCTGGCACCTTATGTTTTTAAGACCAAAGCTTCAAACTTTGTGAGGATCACCGAAACAAATTAAAAACCATTTTTTTTTCTCCAGCAGAAGCAGTTTAAAATTACTTCGAGCCTCGAGTCATAAAAAATAAAATGTCACAATATCAAGGTATCTGTTACACCAAAAACAACATATTCTTAGGTAAAATCTCTCAATACTGTGATTCCTCTTGAGACGGAATTCTGGATTATTTACTTCTGATTTGTCGATTTTTTTTCCCTTAGCCGTGACTTCAAGGACAAGAAGTAGTGCAAATAATGAAATAGTTCCATCTGATAGCACCCGTTTTGGAGGTAGGTACTTTCTCTTTTAGTCTAAAAACTGCTGAATAAGCGTATTTCTCGGCGAAAACGCTGAATATGCAACTTCATGTGTTCTTAAAGTTGATCATTATACACATTATATTATATTCAGAACTAAGAAGACACTTGTGAGGGTGAAAAAGTTACATTTTAGAAGAATTGCAAGAAGTCGACTGACACGTAAAGAGAGCTGGCATCTTAGGGTTTTTAAGAACATAAAGCTTCAAACACTGTGAGGATCACTGAGACAATTAAAAAACTTTTTTTTTTCTCCAGCA
>JAGKTI010018699.1:0-17506 GCA_018397915.1 Birgus latro | reverse complement strand
CCGTGAATTACTCGGGACCATTACCTGTGGATGCGTCCTCCATGAGGTCCAGCTCAGAAGTGACCTAATAGCATTGATAAATATTATCAGACAACTTCCTTGATATATATAGTCAGAATGACAACTAATTATTGTGACATATGGGGGAGAAATACCGTGAAGTACTCGGGACCATTACCTGTGGATGCGTCCTCCATGAGGTCCAACTCAGAAGTGACGCTCCGTAAGCAGGACGAAGCAGGACGCCCTGCTATAACCCGCAACGTTCTTACTACCGGTTCTGAGTTCGACCAATTACTCTACAGCCAACTTGTTATACCATCGTCCAGGAATTTAGCAACAAGGAGTTTACACAGTCCTCTACTTTGTTTCGCGTTGGTACTGGCCTACGTGATCTGGTGACTGTGTAAAATAAATTAATTTCGTGGCAAACAATGACAATAATCAATAATCAGACTTTACCTAAGTTCTTAGACATTATTATTTAGTACAACAAGATGATAAACACAAACTCAACTACAAAATTTTGAATTCCAGGTGTAAATACGACTCATCGCTAATTTTAATCTCGAATCAACTTTCTTCGCCTCTTTATCGAAACCAGACACGAATTTGCGCGTCCAACACACTCCACACGGTCCACATATTAACAATAATACTCCCCTACTACCCTTTAACTAAAATCCAGCCCAAAAAAACGAATTACAAAGGTCCACTTCCTATACATTACATCATCTTAACAGGGTCCAGAATTACACTTACATCACACATAACCTAACGTAAATTGCATACATATTATACTTACACTATACTTATACTAACTTATATTACACTTAAACTACTTATATTATACTTATTTGATAGATTAGAAACTACAGCATTACATATAGACTTGCACTACACATAAATTCGTACCAAATAAATGAAATAAATTCATAATTTAAAGTGGCTTGAATTAGTTAACCCTTCCATAGTTCGTTTTCTTTGCCAGGTACCCTGAAAAAGAAGGAAAATGTAAGGTTGAGTGACAACTGTATCAACATTTTTTTACCTCCGGATCGCGATTTCTTTATGAATTTTCGATGTTACTCACCTAAAGTAAAGGTTTCAGCCAAAAAACAAAAAGGCGAAAATCGGTCAGGACCTGGGGGTAGGCTGGGTAAAAAAAACAGTCGGGACTGGACGGGTTAATAGGATCTTGTCTTTCATTCGAGGGAAAAGTATGTTAGACTTAGTTTCAGCATTCTTTTATAATCAATAATGAATGTGAAGCTCTACAGAGAATGTACCCAAGCTTCTTCTCTGAAGGCTCCGTTTTTTAAAGATGGCATAAATACCAAACTGGCCACCACTTGAAGAGGTAGGCTACTGGTGCGCTACAGTCACTCCTTCTTTAGAGTGCAGTAAATGCTGCTAATCCTTATGAATATGCTGTGTAGCAAGGAAAAGCTGGTTGGACAACATGTGTTTGTCACTTTGATGGGCTCAAGGCTCAAGTCAGATCTAGTTACAGACACTGAGAATTGGGGCTTACGGAACAGCTGGCTGTGTCAGGCTTACTTTTATGTGTAGTTACTTGGCAGGAAGACGGGTGAGTACAGTCGCTCACGTGCGTATAGGAGGTAAAAGTGTTAGAACACTAAAATGATGGAGAATAATTAATCTAATCTGTCCTCTGCTTGTAAGGCGAATGAAATGTCTGCCTGCCAAGTCTCACAACGTAACTGAGGCAACACAAAATATAAAGGTGTGAACAAAAAGAACATAGCCACTGCCTTAGCCCAAGAGCAGAAGAACTAGGTCATTTCTGACTGATAAGGCGCATGGGGAGATAGAGAAAATGATAATAGACGGGGATAAGTGAGCACAAGATGCTGCCACTTGCCCACTCTACACTGTAAATCATCCACCAGAAATGACCCAGTCCTGTTCACCTGGAATAAAGCTGTGTCCTCTTGTTTTGTCTGCATTTGTACATGATGACATCTCTCTTGCTGACACTTTTCTTCTCGGGTTAACTGATTCTGAAGATGTCAGGACTCTAAAATATCATAACACACTACATAATAGCTAGTAACGTATATATGTAATATAGAGGTTAAATGAAAGTCATGCCTGGGAGAAAGGGCTAAAGGAAGTGATGTTCGCACATTCTCAGTTAGGAATTCCACACGCAGCAAAAGTGTGACACCTGATCAGGAAGTCCCCAGGCTTGTGAAGGTTCCACACATCAGTGCCCTTACACGTGACACAGCCATTCATATGCAGGAGAAATGGGAGAGACAGGGCAGAAGGAGTTAGGAGAGAAGAGAGACAGCTAGGACAGTAGGAAGGAGCACGTGGGTTAGCCAGTAACTGCTGTCACCTCAGTATGCTCTTGTGAGACTCACTCACTATTACTCAGTATTCCTCCTGAGATATTCCCTTGGAAGAAAATAAACTACAATCAAACCCCAGACTCATCTTTATCTTTCTCCTGCCATCTGTGACAAGTTCAACGAACATTCTCCCCTTTTGTAAAATCCCTACACATCAACACAATGTTACAATAGCTCGGCGACAACTACGATACATTATACTTACAATTACGATACATTATATATAAACAACAAAATTAATAAGATAGCTCAGGTATTAACATATCAACAGAAGATAACTGACAGTCAAAACACAGCAATTGCAGTGCCGTAATTTAAGCATAACTTTTAAGTGTTATATAAGTATAATATAAGTAATATAGGTGTAATATAAGTTAGTATAAGTATAATGCAAGTGTAATATAAGTGTAATTTACGTTAGTTTATGTATAGTGTAAGTGTAGTTCTGGACCCTGTTTAAATTGATGCAATGTATGGGAAGTGGACCTTGTGATTCATTTTTTGGGCTTGATCTTAGTTAAAGTGTAGCAGGAGAGTAATATTATTAACATGTAAGACCGTGTGGAGCGAGTTGGACGCGGAAATTCATGTTCAGTTTTTGATAAAGAGGCGAAGAAAGTTAATTCGAGATTAAAATTCGCGATAAGTTGTATTTGCATTTCGAATTCAGAATTTTGTAGTTAAGTTTGTGTTTATCATCTTGTTGTACTAAATAATAATGTCTATGAGCTTAGGTAAAGTCTGATTATTGATTATAGTCATTGATGGCCACGAAATTAATTTATTTTTCACTGTCGCTAGATCACGTAGGCCAGACAAAAGTGACGCCTGGTAATAATTATGTGAATGTGTAAGTTTAGGCTTCGGTTTAAACTGTTAGACCCATGTTATTGCCACAAAATTTAAATCATCATAATCATTTTGTCTAAGTAGAGGAGAGTGAAAATTCCTTGTTGCAAATTCCTGGATGATTGTGTAATAAGTTAACTGTAGAATAATAAGTCGAAGCCAGAACCGTTTGTAAGAACATTGCGGGATTCCCGGAGCGTCCTTGCCGCAAGCCGTCACTTCGAGCTGTGATTTCATATCAGACGGACGTGTCCACAGGTATGGTCTAGAGTAAATTCACTGTATTTCCCCCATACGTCACAATAATTAGTTTTCATTCTAACTATATATAAAGTAAGTTGTCTGATAATATTTTCCAATACTTTTATATGACTTCGAGCTGTGATTTCATATCAGACGGACGTCCACAGATTTGGTGTGGTGTCATGGAGTCTGGCTGCCGTCTGCGAAAAGTCTCTCAGTCCTAATTTGCCAAAGCCCGTACACAATTCCCCTTAGTTCATTTCTTATACCTAGTTGTTGATTATGATGTCGTATGGTCCAATTGGTAAAGCCTTATTTCATAAAGTGAAATATTCTGGTTAAAAGCGAGTGAGATATGGAGTGTTGTATTTCTCTATCATGCAGGGTACTGCAAGCGCTGTGATATATTGTATATTAAAATATTCTTGGGCATCTGATAATTTACATAGATATGTTATATTGTGCAAACCCATGGAAAATAGGGGTGATTACATTAAATATAGAGTAAACCATGTAACAAGTTGTAAACCTGGGAAATACTACGAGTCCTTTTGAGACCGTGGTTTATGTAAGTCTCCCCTGAGTGTAATTTTCTTTTTCACATGTGTACCTCAGATTGAGTTAAGAGGACGAGTTGAGTGTATTCTTAATGTATGTATGTTAGGCATCGGGCGAGTAATTCTTTTGTGAGCAGTATAATCAACATCTTGTTGAGTGTAAAGCCCAAGGTACTTCAGTGGTGGTATTCTCTCGTATAATTACTTTGTATCGTGATATGTGAGTCAGTTGATTTATGATCTGTGGAAAAGAGAGCTTCCATACTCTCAGATATTCTGGTGGAATCAGAGACTGTAGTATTATTATGTTCTAGTTACTTTTTCTTGTTCGAAGGTTAATTTTTATTTTATGTATATTAAGGATAGTAATATAGTTAATTAAATTTTTCGTAAGTGTTTGGTCTAAATTCCTCTGGGAAGTTGATTGTGAGATCGAGTGGCCCGCAAGGCATGTTACTATCTATAAAATCCACGCTCTCATATTTTTCACGCTACCCTGTTTACTGTCCTAGGCCTCATTGTCCCCTCTTTCATTGTACAGGACTAATTACTTTTATTTCTTTCTAATACTTTTTTTTCCTGGCAATCGCTGGGTGGTGGCAGCATACCAAATTTATTCTAGTTCTACCTGTTGGTAATTCTTCCTAGTGGTAATCAATTAACGAGGCCGCCTTTAATAACTCTAGGATTCTTTCCTTGGTAGTAATCAGTAAATCTCCATAGTTTTTTTTTTTTTTCCCAACACGACACTGGTGGCAACCAGTGGAATATTCATTACAAGGGATAGCAAAATCTTGCGCCCCTACACTGGTGTTACAGCGGTGGAATTTTCATTCTGAGGGCATTGCTAAAATTCTCTCCCTTGCACTGGTTGTTTATGAGGTGGAATTATTAATTTTATAACGTAGTCAAAAATTCTACCGTTACACAAGGTTCATGCCTCGCATCCATACATCAGGGTAGGGATCACAATACTATCATGCAGTGCCTTCTTGACTTCCATACTCACCTCCCTATTTCTCATCACCGTTTTCACTGAACCAACAGCCTTCCTTCCCTGCTGTACCCTTTCAAGTATTTCATCGCCCAAACTTCCATCCTTACTCATCGCACTACCCAAGTACTTGAATGCACTCACATTTTCCATATCTTTACCATCTAAACTCACTTTGCATTCTGTGACTTCATTCCTCCCAAACACCATAACTTTACTCATGTTTACATTGACTTTCAGATTCCTCTTCTTGCACACTGTCCTAAATTCATTCATAAACCTTTCAACTCCCATTCGTCTTCACTCAGCAATACTGTATCATCAGCAAACAACAAAACTGGCATCTTCCACATCTCACCCTCATTCACTAAAGCCACTCCCACATCCACTGCCCTACCTTGCAACTCCTTTACAACCCCATCCATGTATATATTAAACAACCATGAAGACATCACACAACCCTGTCACAGTCCCACATTTAGACCAAAGAACTCAGTCAGCTCACCATCCACTCGCACAGAACCCCTAGCTCCTTCATACATACTCTTCACAGCACTCAACAATTTCCCATCCACTCCATATATTCTTAATACATTCCACATACTTTGTCTATCTATTCTGTCATAAGCTTTCTCCAAGTCCATGAAGGCAGCATACACTTTCTTTCCCTTCTCTAGATACTTCTTCATTAAACATCTTAGAACAAATATCCGATCTACGCACACTTTTCCCTTCCTAAATCGCCCTTGTTCTTCTCTAACTAGCTCTTCTGTTAGATGCCTAGCCCTGTCAGTAAGTATTCTACCATATATTTTTCCAATCACACTAAGAAGGCAAATACCCTTATGGTTACCACATACTTCTCTCTCCCCTTTTCCTTTGTATAAAGGAACAATTATACCTGATTTCCAGTCCTCTGGAACCCTTCCCTCTTCCCAAGCCAATCTACACAACGTCTATATTAATTCCACAGCAATCTCACCCCCTTACTTCAGCATTTCACCACACACTCCATCAATTCCTGGGGCCTTTCCCATCTTGATTTTCTTCATTGCTTCCACTACTTCTGCCCTACTGATCTCTTCCTCCCTCCTCTCACCTCTTCTTCTCCCAGCCATTCCCAACCACATACAGTCGTACTGCTCTCACTCTCTACATTCAACGAATCCTCAAAGTGCTCCTTCTACCTAATCAATTTCTCTCTCTTCTCCACCAACAATCTATTATTCCCATCTTTCACTCCCCTACTATATCCTTTCACACTGTCTTACTTTCTTTTACCTCCTTCCAAAACAATTTCTTACTCTCCCTCCATTTTACACTCAAATTCCTCCCAAACTTTTCATCCACTTTCTTCTTACTCTCCTTCACCAATATCTTCACCTCCCTTCTCTAGCTCATATATACCTCTCTCTTCTCTCTCTCATCTTCTCCCCTACCTCTGCTCGCAAGGCAATCACTATATGCCTTCTTCTTTTGTTCCACAGCTCGTTTCACATCATCATTCCGCCATGCTGTCCCTTACACACCCCTGCATCTTATCCTCACTCCACAAACCACCTCACACGCTGCGCCTATCTCTTCCGTGAAAATCTTACATCCATATTCCACCCCTTCCCTCTGCTCTAACTCATACCTTCCCAATCGTTCTTCCACCATGCTCTTATACTCTGCCATTTTCTCTCTATCTTGCAACTTCTCCACTCTTCTCACAGGAGCTATTTCCTCTTGTCTTCCCCTTCATCTCTTCATCCACTCTCTCTGCAGCCTTACCTTCGCCATCACTAAGTGATGGTCCGAGATTCCATTCCCCCACCCTCTCCACACTCTTGCATCCAACGCTTGTCTTCTCATTCGCTCATCCGCACACACAGTAATCTATCATTGCCTTTCGTTTAACAAATTCACCTTCCATCCTCCTCATCATTCTCCATCTATACCCCCTGAATCATCTTATGCCGAAAGTAGGTGTTGGCTATTGCCAACCCCTTACCAGCACAGATGTCCATCAAAGCACTACCATTCCCATCCATCTCAGCTGGCACACCCCACTGACCAACCACTCCATCCACTCGTACATTCCCAACTTTGCCATTCATGTTTCCAATCAAAAACACTCTCTCACTCCTCTCAAACTTATCCATACACGCTTCTACACTTGCCCAAAACTCATCTTTCACTCTTGCCACTCGGTCTTCTTTCGGCGCATACACACATACAATCGCCCAAGCTTGTATACCTACTTTCATCCTCACCCATACAATCCTTGCACCCACTGTTCCATACTCTCTTATATTCTCCTTCCACTTCTTGCTTATCATCAGACATACTCCCTCTCTTGCCCTCTCATTCTCATTAACTCCCGCACATATTCCTAAACCGTATTCCCATTCTCTCACCCTCTCACCATTCCATTTAGTTTCAGTCAATCCGCATACATCCACTCTTGCATCCTGAAGCACCTGAACAATCTCTCTTTCACTTCATCATTCACTTCTCTCACATTCCATGTCCCCATCCTTAGAATGTCCTATGTCCGTTCCTTAGTCGTCAACGTATGGTCCATCCTGGTCCGAGGCGCTTTATTCGCTTGTTTAGTTTGTTCTTTTTACGGGGTGGAACACTAACCCACCACCAAACCTCTTAGTCGCCTCACACGACAAGGAGGGATACTGGCGGAGTATTCTTGAACCTCCCTACCCCCAGGGGTAAGTAGTTTATTTTTTTAAATATTATTTTTTTAGGTGGTCCCGAGAAATTGAAGATTTAAATGCAAGAGGTAATTGTTACCTTCATACTTGTGACGTACTACTCTGGGACTGGTGAAGGAATAAATGCTTTGGTGATCTGACATAGCCTTTCGTAACAATCTTGCAGTCAGGGTTTTTTCTTGCCTAAATAAAATCGTCTGATGGCAGCCATAATAAATTAAAAACGAGGATGTCATAGCAATTCACCTGCCATACAAATCATAAAATATCCTCGCCTAGGCAGCAGAGAACGGACCAATGAGAGACGTGGCAGACTTGCAACACAAGGGACGCCTGCAGCTTGTCTTGGCCCGGGACTTTATGGCGATGCTGGACTCCCACGTCAGGCGAGGTGACCACGTCTTGTTCGCCAGCGGCTTCACGTTACGCAGGCTCATGGCTCAGGACTTTTCTCTCAAAGGTAGTTTACTCCCGGNCCGTGTCCTACTTGCAGACACATTCACAACCCACGGCATTTTTCCTTTCATAAATAAGAAATGCTATTTTGTAGGATAAATTCGAGACCTGAGTAAGACCTCTTCCTCAGCAATTCATTTTTGGATATGGCTGGTTAATATCTTTTTGCAAGTGATTATAGCAGAGTATGGCGATATTGGATGGATTTATGTAACACAGAATAGGACAATAAGGTGTAATGAGCCAAATAAATCGCTGAGAAAAAGTGATAGGGACTTTCCATAACTGACGAAAAAAAAATCTACGTCATGCCAGGAAGACGAGTATAAGTTCGATTGAATACCCCACCACAGAATAGTAAGGTTGTAACCATTAACCTTCACATGGTTAGGACGAGTATAGTAATATAGCTCATTCCAGACACCTTCTTTCCCCCACAGAGTGAGATACAGGAGCCAGTATGTGTTAGGAAATCACTGAATGTCAATTTCTGGCTAAGGTAATTGAAGAATGTTACGTATCGAACGTGAAATCCTTAGTGAAAGGATTAAATTTTCCAAGCACAAGTAGATTTATGATTAATTACAGTAATAAATAATATACTTCCTAGACTAAAAGTTAATCCATCTTTCATTTCACAAGGCAAGTGCTACTTCTACTTGGCCAAAGAAAGGTTCCTGCCTATGATGATGGCCATACCAGGACCCAAGGGTAGTCCTTTGATCCCTTCCCTCAGTCGCAGGTGAGAATTGTGCCTCCAGAAATGCAAACTTTAGTAAGCCTATGGCTCGCTTATTTTAACATCTACGGTACCCCAGTTATCAAACTGGGGTACGGTAGGTGTTAAAATAAATAAGGAGAAAACATTTGTGATAAATCTAAGCTACTATGGAATGTTGTTATCCAGAAAATTAGTCCATATTCTTAATACGAATAAATCTGGACCCTACTCTTTTAGGTTTCTGCTGTTAGTTGATGAATAAAAATTATTTACAACTATATCTTAGCTCACTATAGTGTTTGCTATACTTGACCATCTTTTATTAGTTTCTCCAGCCCACTTGGCCACATCATCTACATTTGAAAAAGCAATTTGGCTAGTAATGCTTGACAAAATTTATGTGTCAGTCACTAGGATGTGGATAGGGAAGAAGGTAAATTAACATCTCGACCAGAAGTAAGTTTACGTTACTTTGAGTTTATATTGTTCATGCAAGTGCTTTTACATTACTAGCATTGTCCAGATTAAACTCTGACGGAATATCAAGCTGCGCCTTAATATCAATAAACATTATTTTATGACTGGAAAACTTCCAGCCATCTCATGAAGATCAAAACGTACGGGTTAGTTCTTCCACCAGTGGCTACAGAATCACAGAGTTACCAAACTACCAGGCACCCTGATTATTGCTGTAGCCACAGGATCATAGGACATGAACCCAGTGGACTTCACGGTGAAGATGCCCTTTCCTACAGCACACTATACTTCTTTTGTTGGGTTAGGGAGTGAGCTGAGGGATGATTGTTGGTGCCATAACGTGAAAGCATCCCCCTCCTGCACTGGACACCCGTATAAAGAAAAAATAGAACTGGAAAGTACTCTATAGTCAATCGCGGTAAAAAAAAAAAAAAAAAACATAGGGCAAGTTGGGGTAAAAAGTAACACAACCCTGCCAATGTTTATCTGTTGCCTAATTTTTCTATTTTTTGGTGTGGTGATAGGCCTACCTATACTCCACTTTATGTGTAGGCAGATTTGCCCAGCAATTATTTGGTGCCAGGTTATGATCAAAAGTTAGATTTTTATTTTATTTTTTGCTCATTTAACTTTTTTGGCATTTTTTCTTTGTAATGCCATTTCAGGTGCTTTGAGTGCACTGCATTCACTCTGCTTTTAGGCGATCAGTGACAGTTACCCTTAACAGACAGGATCTGCCTGCTTTTGTAACTCCAGTATAGAAATGAGTTTTTTTACCCTGGATACAGACATCCCCAAAGGAGTTAAAAAAAAATCTATGTTTCTTATTGCATCTAAAAAACAACAAAGCAAAAAATGCAACAAAACAGCAGTGTGAGGTCCAACAAACTTTCACACTGAAGATAAACTTCATGGAAAGCAATACAATTATATTTCTGAAGAAGCAGAAGTTCATGAATGCGTCAAAAATGTAATTAAGTTTGGATTTCCTTCCCCTAATAAGGCAAAACATTAGATGAATATGAAGTTTGCGTGGATCAGTCCAAACAAGTAAGATACCATGATGATTGATGATTAGATTCGCCACACGAATGTGGCACGGGCTCAGGGTGGAGAGCCCGTAGTGGTGGAACTGCAGATGGAGAGCAGGTGAACTAGCCACAGCTAGTGTTGACCATGATGTTTTAGAATAGCTCGGACGATGTAGTCTAAAATGGCCACATCGTCGGCGTGGCTCTCGCTCGTGACAAGCAGACACTCGGCGTGGCGGTCGTGGAACTGCTGACAGCGTACGTGGAGGCGGTAAAGGGAGTCCGTCACGTCAGAGAAGTTGGCCTGATGATAACGATCTTGTTGTTCGAAGATCTGATCCACTGAGAGAGACTCGAGATGGGCGCGAGTTTCCTCTCTCAGTGGAGGGAGTC
The DNA here is from genome assembly GCA_018397915.1 of Birgus latro. Lineage (NCBI taxonomy): Eukaryota > Metazoa > Arthropoda > Malacostraca > Decapoda > Coenobitidae > Birgus > Birgus latro. The sequence continues at coordinate 6,696 of JAGKTI010018699.1, read as the reverse complement.
GGGCCAAGACTTCCTGACGGCGGTCAGCAGTGGTGGAGGCAGGCGGTGGAGGTGGAGGAGCGGTGGTGGTGGAGGCAGGCGGTGGAGGTGGAGGAGCAGTATATATAAAGGACAAGAAGACACTAACAGAGCGCGTACCTCTGTCAGTGCGATTGCAAGATCCTGATCCTGATCTGCCCCAGAATTTAATCATTTCTTTTCTGGCACGTGGCCCGCCCTTCCACAAAATTTTATTGAAATTCTTTGAGAACTTTTGGAGACATTGTGTGGACAATTGATTAAAAGATCTGGCGGCGCAACTGCCACGGTCATATGCCGCCGGACAACAAGCTAAAAGACGCAGCAAATAAAAAGTGAACACTCAAAACAAAGTTAACAACTGTTACGTGAAATAAACTGTAAAAAGAGGAAAAGAGTGGACAACAAAATAGTAATCACTTATAAAAGTGTGTCCAGGTGTCTCGAAATGAACGGATCTTGAATTTGGCTCTTCTTTGTATTGTTTTTGCTTATTCTTGAAAGGAACAGTTTGCAGGCCCATGGCCTTTGGTTCCTTCTTCCTTGCATACAAAAAAACAAAAAAGTGTCTCTGCCAGCACGTATAAATTCTGGACCTCAAGTATGATGGTATATCAAAAGCAGGAAGCGGATAGTTGGTTGGGGGCTGTTGAGAAGCTGCAGCTTTAGCTAATGTATCTGCCCTCTCATTGCCCATCACACCAACACGTGCGGGAACCCAGCAGAAATGCACTCTCTTCCCCCGATGATGAATGAGGAACAGCCACTCCAAAATAGCTGAGACTATAGGATGGGAAGAGTTAAAAGAGCCCAGGGCCAAAAGCGCCCCTTGAAAGTCGCTAAAAATAGTAAAATAAGTGTCATGGTGGACAAACACCAGCTTAAGGGCTAAAACGATAGCTGACAACTCTGCAGTAAAAACTGAGGCAGCCAAAGGAAGACTACCTCCACGGCTAAAATTGGGAAATACCACTCCAAAACCAACACCAGAGGCGGATTTAGAGCCATCAGTATACACAGGAACAGAACCATCATGACTACAAGAATGTTCTAAAAATAATTGTAAAAGACACTGAGAAGCAACAAAATCCTTTGGGCCTGCGAAAGACCTGCAGAAAGTTACCTTGGGCAAGATCCATGGCGCAACCCTCGGGATCCGAACTGGACTAACAGGTACCGGTACTGCAGACAAACCAAACTCCTCCATGATGTCCTGAACCCTACAGCCAAACGGACGAGGCGTGCGAGGGTGTCTACGATAATACAAAAAAATAAGACTGTTTCATCACACACCCACAGACAAATGAGTCTGGAAGGCGACGAATCCGGACCCAGCACCGTGCTGCAACAGACTGATGCAGCAGACCTAAGGGAGGCACACCAGCCTCCACCAACAGGCTGGGAATCGGAGATGACTGAAGTGCCCCAGTTGCAAGGCGAAGACCAGCATGATACACAGCATCTAAAGTTTTTAGTTTGGTCTCTGTCGCAGAGTAGACCTCACAGCCATATGACAGCTTGGATGTTACAAAAGCCTGAAGCAGATGCAAGAGTGTTCGATCAGCACCCCAAGAGGTATGGGACAGAACCCTCAACAGGCCTAAGAATTTTGTCTCAGCCACACAATGGTGTCTCCTGCCACAAAGCTGGAGATCAGGGTCCGGGTGTACCCCTCTCATCCTACAAAAGTGTATAGCCATAGTCTCAGAAGAAAACCGAAAACCCTTGGAAGCGGACCAGGCAAAAATCTTGCCCATGGCAAGCTGCATATGCCGCTCTGTAGCAGACATGCGGGAGCCAGAAAACCATATAGCTAAGTCATCCACATAAAGAGATGAGGATACCCCAGCAGGCACAGTGTCAAGGATACCATTGATGGCCACTGCAAACACGGAAACACTTAAGACACTCCCCTGTGGGACACCTTCCTCCTGGCACAGTGGCGCAGAGAGGGTAGAACCCACTCGGACCCGAAACATGCGATCAGTCAAGAAGTCTTCAAGCAACAAAGGCAGCCGACCACGTAGACCAAAGGCTTGAAGTTGTTGGAGGATGCCATGGCGTCAGGCAGTGTCATAAGCCTTCTCAAGGTCAAAGAACACAGTTACAAGATGTTGCTTAGAAGCAAAAGCTTCACAGACTGATGCCTCGAGCCTGATAAGGTTGTCCGAAGTACATCGGAATTAACGTAAGCCACTCTGTGAAGGAGAGAGAAAGCAACCCTTCTCTAGAAACAACACATGCCTGACATTGACCATCTTTTCGAACAGTCTGCACACGCACGATGTTAAAGCAATTGGGTGATAGTTGGAAACCTGGGAATGTCCTTACCAGGCTTGGGAATAGGAAGGACAACACCCAACTTCCAGCTCTTGGGGATAGAGCCCTCACCCAAAACCCTGTTAAAAAGGTCCAATTAAAACTGAAGTGAATCAGTCGGCAGATGACGGAGCATAACGTATGGAATTTCGTCAGGCCCAGGAGCGGTGTTACCACACTCTGAGAGGGCAGCACGTAGCTCTTGGAGACTGAAGTCTAAATTATATGGCTCTCTGCCACAAGATTGAAAGTCCAGGCTTAGCCTCTCCTGATTCCTACGAAAGCTAACACAGGGCTTAGAAGGATCTTTTTTTGAGACAGCATAAAACTGATCTACAAAGTCAGAGGCTACTGCATCTGGTGCAGACACGAGATCGCCCTGAAGTCGCAACACTGGTGGGGAGGGGGGCAAGAACCTTCCAGAAAATTTGCACACCTTTTCCCACACCATTGGCGTTGGAGTAGAGGACGTAACTGTAGAAACATATGACCTCCACGAGTTGCGGCGAGCATCCTTCATGACCCGTCAGTATTGAGCATGTGCTTTGCGAAACTGGATTTTTAGAAAAAACAATATCACGATTGGCAAAATACACCGACGGGCAGCCACTTTGTAATCTCCTTTTGCTATAGAGCAGTCATCATTCCACCATGGCACAGGTCTCCGGGAATAAACACCGGAAGTCTGTGGGTTGGAATGAACCCCTGCTGAGAAAATAGTCTTGGTAAAATAATGTTCGGCATCCATGATAGTTGGAAAATCAGTAACCCTATAGGGAAATACACATAGTTCCTCAAAGAGCCACCAATCAGCCCTATCCAGACACCAGCGTGGTATACGGGCTGTAGGAACAGAGCAAGTAGTCAGGACCAACACAGGATAATGATCACTACCATGCAGATCATAGAAAACTTCCGAAGCAAAATCAATGGCACAATCAGAGGAGGAGATGGTGAGGTCAATGACAGAATACATGCCAGTCTGAACATGAAAATGGGTCGGCTTCCCATCGTTTAGGACAACCAAATCTAAATCCCCAACCAAAGAGGCAAGAAGATCTCTCAGGGGATTTGAAAGTGAGTCACCCCACAAATGATGGCAGCCATTAAGGTCACCAAGGAGTAGAAAAGGGGGTGAAAGTTGTCTGATAAGGGTCTCCAGATCAGCACCCATAACAGGAGCGGAAGGTGGAAGGAACAGACAACGGATGGTATAGCACCTCCCAACGTGCATCTGTACCGCTAAAACTTGAAGAGACTGGACTGGAAAGGAAATAAAGGGGATATCAGATCGGCATAAAATGACACAGCCACCGCTGTGACCACCAGGAGGAGATACATGAAAGACCTCATACCCCCTGATAGAAGGAAACGGTCTATCCCCCACCATAGTCTCCTGGAGACAGACACAGAGTGGGCTCAAAGCAGATAGTAATAACTGTAATTCCTCCCAATTTGCCATGGCACCTCTACAATTCCATTGAAGACAGAATGTTACTGGTTGAGCCATACTGATTGTTATTAAATATTATGATCTGAGAAACACCAGGGCTATGTAGCCACCTCGTTGGGAAGGGTGCGAAAGCCCTTCTTCCTAGGCGTGAAGCTCTGCCTCATCAACTGAGAGGACAATGAAGATTTAGAGTTTCCATGGGTGGAAGGACCCTTACCCCGAGACACGTCCCGCCCATCGCCAGAATGAAACGAGTCCGAGGCACAGAGACCTTCCTGGAAGACCCACTTGCCCCGTCCACACAACCATATGGGGGTCCAGCTGGCACCTTGGGGCCAACTGAACCCTCCCCAACCGAAGCATGCAAAGGTTGGCTGCTGGGTGACGGATTAGAGAGAGCAAGCGTCTCAGCTCTTTGAGAATCTAAAGACCCAGACCCCGCCACACCTAAGCAAGAGGCAGGGACCGGAATCTTAGAAAGACCATCACGAACACCCACTGACTTAGTTGCTGCCACTGGTTGGGTTGTTGAGTGAAGAACCCCCTCAGAATTCTCAGGCGGAACAGAAGTTTGAACTTTTGGAGGAGGGGCGTCACGCAAAGAGTCCTCACTCCTCACCCGTTTGAGGTTGGCAGACGCAACCTCCATCTCGGCACCAGACTTGATGCACTAGAAACTGTAGAAGCACATTGTAAAGAAGACTGAACATCAGAAGCAAAGCGAGCACATGATACAGGATCAGCAGTTGGTTCGGGAGTAGCAGCCGATACAGGAGTGTCAGCCAGTACAGGAGTAGCAGCTGGTGCAGGAGTAGCAGGTGGTACAGGAGCAGCAGCTGGACGAGATGCAGACTTCAAAGGTGCCAGAGTCCTTGGGAGATGACGAGGAGGAAGAGTAGGACGTCAAGTATCTGACAAGGGACAAGGAGAAGCGTCAGTGAAAGGAGCAGGAGCCCCATGACGACGCATAGCAGGCTTTGCCTTAGAGAGAATAGAAGCAAAGGACACACCTGGGCGGACATACATCGACATGACACGGTCCTTAGCTTCAGTAAAACTCAGCCTCTCTGTGGCTCTGAGAGACAAAATTTCATGTTCCATTTTGTACTGATCACAGAATTCAGAAGAAGCATCGTGCTCACCACCTCAATTGATACATGATTCGGGACCAGGGCATTCCACACCCTCTCATGAACATCGAACCCACACAACACACAGACTGCTGGAAGTCCCAGGGCAATGCGCCTACAAGTTCGACCAATATGACTCAAACACTGACAGTGGAAACATCTATGAGGCATAGGGATATAGGGCTTAACTCTGTACTGGTACCATGCAGCGTCAAGAACAGCAGGGAGGCTCAATTAATCAAAAGTAACAATTACGGATGGTGTAGGCACAAGGTCACCATTTATCTTCTTCTTAATTCGCTCAATCTTGATTACCTTCTGTGCAGACAATTCTTCAGCAAGGCGTGCCTCGTCGTATATTAGCAATTCCTTGGCATACACAACCCCACGAGAATGATTCAACGAAGCATGGGGGGAACATGTGACAGACTGACTCGAGAGCATGGACAAAGATTGAACAGCCACACTCTGAGAAGCGTCAGACACCTCCACCAACAAACTGGCATCAGCCTGCAGAACCACTTTAGGGGCTGCACCACAGGCAGCAACAAGTTCTCGATGCATATGAAAAATATCACACATTCTGAAGTCCACTCCAGCAGGGCCACGCACAACTAAGAATTTGGCAAAAGGTGCAGGAGGAGGAGCACTCCTTCTCTACGATGGAGTCTTTATTCTTACTTTCTGTACCACCAGATAATTTTCTTCATTTTAGTAGAGGCTCTAAATTAGAGGGTTTGGTACATTCTTCATTAACACTCACAACAAGGTCTCCCTAAAATTGCCTTAATATGGGAGCAAGAGCAATTTAAGTCAAACCAGACTGTTCAATAAAAGTCTAAAAAACTTACTTGTACCAGTAACGTTTTTCAGGATCATGCGGATTATTGAAGCGGGCCTTTTTGATTACTGGACCAAGCAGCTCACACCAAACATCACCTCCTGTCTCAACCCACCCGCCAAAGTGGCAGTTAGGTCTTCAATTGGCATCAACAACATATGGGTAAATATTTAGATCCAGTGTCATCTGTGCCAGTCATGAAGTTCGGTTTAGTAATCCAGATCTATACAATATTTGGCATAAAGGCTGACTCAGGAATAACACCTAAGGAAATCTGAATGGTGGAACAATGGAGATGGGCTCTTACTCTGTAGCTGGTTTCCCCTAGACACTCTTATATAGGTATTATGTATTGTATTTGTATGTTTTATAATATACGCATCATGACACAATAGGGATGTAAATGGAAGTGTGTCTACTGTATTATTGTTATTATTATTATTATTATTATTATTATTATTATTATTATTATTATAATTATTATTATTATCATCACCAATCATCATCATCATCATTATTGTTATTATTATTATCATTATTTTCTGATTTTCCTGTGTCTTGTCTGCCTCCGTGTCTTCTTCTTTGGCTTTGGCTTTTCATAATTGATCAAATGACTCAGTTGATATCTAACTACCATCCTTATCCAGTTGACTATCAAAGTGCGGGCTGCCATACCACATCTGTTTCTTAACAAAACCCAGCCAAGCTACAAACTCAGACTGTAAACCAAGGCACTGCAAGGAGAATGGAACTGTCAACACAGGGGGAGAGTTGACCTTGTTTTGGAGGAGGCAAGAATATTGAAACTGAGGGACAAAAATTTAAGTCCAAAAGACAAAGATGCATTTGAAGTTCAGCGGCTTAATAATAAGATAAAAAAGGGAAATATATTCCACAGTACCAGGTCATTATCAAACATGACACTAAGGTGATAC
>JAGKTI010018698.1:6325-17506 GCA_018397915.1 Birgus latro | reverse complement strand
CCACTGCCCTACCTTGTTTCTTTTATATAACCCCATCCATAAACAGACTGAACAACCATGGAGACATGACACATCCCTGTTTCAATCCACCCTTCAAATAGTAAAATTCACTCAGTTCACTGTCCACACGCACTGCAACCCTAGCACCCTCACACATACTCTTTAAGGCATTCAACATCTTCCCATCTACTCCATTTATTTTTAATACCTTCAACAATCCTTGTCTGTCCACCCTGTCATATACTTTCTCCAAATCCATGAAGGCCGCATACAACTTCTTTCCCTTCTCTACAAACTTTTCCACTAAAGATTTAAGAATGAATATCTGAGCAACACAACCTCTTCCCTTCCTAAAAACTTCCCTGTTCTCCTCCAAGTAATTCCTCTGCAATTTCCCTAACTCTGTCAGTAAGTATCCTACCATATACTTTTCCTATTACACTAAGAAGAAAAATGCTCCTATGTTTACCACACACTTCTTTTTCCCCTTTTCCTTTGTACAGGGGAATAATTATACCTGACTTCCAATCCTCCGGGACTGTACCTTCCTCAGAAATCATTATCATCAGATTTGGATAGATGCATCAAGACATGCAAAAGTAAGAACAACAGCTTAAACATCAGTGTAGAAACATCCACTCAGGCACCTCAAATTGAGCAGGCGATGATAGAGGACGGAACAAGCGATGACAGAATGGCGACGAGTGATAGTACAAAAAACTGTAGTATTAGTAATGTAGAGTTTCCCAGTTATTATCAAAATTAAAAAGAGTCAGTCCCAAGGTAGAGGTATAACTACTCGTAATGATCTGAAAGTGTCCTACACAAACAGCAGGAGTTTAAGTGCCGTAGTAAAATGGATGAACTGAGGGCTTTAATTTGTACAGAGAAAATAGACATTGCCAGTATTAGTGAAACCTGGATGAATACAGACACTCGAGAATATTTAGCAGAATATCAAATAAAAGGCTATAATATTTTTGTGTCAAACCGTCTGGAAAGAAAAGGGGGCGGGGTAGCGATTTATGTAAAGGATTCATTAAATTTACGATAAAGCAGACATTAAAGTAAATAAGGACACCGAAAGTGTCTGGGTTGAAATCAGTAGCAACAGGGAGAAATTAGTCTTAGGAGCCATTTACAGATCTCCAAAATTAAGTAGGGTAGATAGTAAATATCTCTGGGAAGAAATTAGGAAAGCGTCATAGTCCAGCTTAGTAATAATTGTAGGGGATCTTAATCTGCCAAGGATAGGTTGGCGAAATCAGACAGGGGATGCAGAGTCAGAGGAATTTCTAGAAGTAGTTCAGGATAATTTCCTTTATCAGTATATCACGGAGCCCACCAGAGGTAATATTATATAGATTTGATTTTAGCTAGTAAAGAAAATGTCGTTAGTGATATAGAGGTTGGTGGACGACTTGGTAATAGCGATCATGAAGAAATTAAGTTCAAATTTAGTTGGGACTTCTGTTCCACCGAAAATACGTGATGGGAAGCGTTAGGAGAAACACGTTAAGGTGGTTTGGGCATGTGGAGAGGATGGAGAGTGAAAGATTGACGAGGAGAGTGTATGTGAGTGAGGTGGAGGGGGCGAGAGGGAGGGGGAGGCCGAGGATGAGATGGAGGGATGGAGTGGAGAGGTATATGAGAGAGGGGGGTGTGAGTTGGGAGCATGGTAGTGAAATGGCAGGGGACAGAGTGACATGGAGGCGATTTGTTTGTGGCCACCCCGTTCGGGATTGAGGCGTCTGGCAATAGATAGATAGATAGATTCCTAATTTTCGTCTAGGAGATTTTGACGGATTAAGAGCGTATTTAAGAACGATATTCCATAGGGAGAATAGCTATTTTAGGGAGTGCCAGGTCAGTGGGGGAACCCCAGGTCATAGGTGAGGGACAGGAAACAGGTGGGAATGTGCACCATGTCCCTGGGGAAGGTCAGGTCTCAAGTGGGAGTATAGCTCACGTGACGGGGATTAACTCTCGTTCGGCCAGTGAGAAATATTACGAGTTAGAAAATATAATACACAGAGGCCAAGATAGATATATTCCTTCAAAACTGTTTAGAACAAAAAATTCAGAACCAAGACGGTTAAACAACAGATTAAAATCTCTCATAGGCCAAAGGAAAGGAATATATAGAGAAATAAACCATGCATAGGAACACTTACATAACCGGTACGTGATTTTGAATAATGAAGTAAAGAGGGAGATAGGGAAAGCAAAGAGAAGTCATGAAATTAAGGTTGCTAGTGAATCAAAAGAAAACCCCAAGGGTTTTTATCAAATGTACAATCGCCCAAAGAAGTGATGATTCGCTTTTTTAAAAGTTTCGAACAAACTCCCTTGGTCTGGCAACGGTCACTTGAATAAGAGTAAGGAGACGGAAACAATCTTTCCCTTCCTCACAAACATTGTTTATCGTGTAAGAAACTAAGCTTGCGTTTCTTTCTTTTTAGGCCAATAACAATAATTAAGTAAAAAGCGACATCTGGCACGTTTCCACTCGTCGCACGACTCATGCCAGCAGTGTTACCAATGTAGTAAGTTTTCTGCTAAATTTCAATGTTTTAAAAGCAATCTACCTGGAAAAAATTTAAATATTTTCTTTGTATCTGACGTTCTTTTGAAGTCCTGTCTAGCATTGATTTCCTTAATTTCTCTAAGTCTGGCGGATTTTTACTACTTCTGACACCAATCTAGCGGATTTCTAAGGTTTTCCTTTGGCAACACTCGGACACAGTAGGCCTTCCGTTAGTTACTCTTATACTATTTATATCATATGAAAGAAATATGGCATTACAATCTCTGTGGAGAACTTTTCGGTGTAAATCTCACTTAGAGCATCAGTAAAATATCTAAGATCAAAATAATACTGGTATAATGCATTATGCATGAATAATAATCCTGATAGGATTTTTTTTTAAAGGAAGGTACACCAGCTCTAAGCGGGTAGTGACCCTACGCCATTAAGTGATCCGGCGAACACTGGCAACTTTCAAGAGTTTGCGGGGGCTCTAATTTTGAGCATGACTAGGCAAGATTAATCAATATTACTCCCGAGGTAGGCTGTTTTAACCGATACTGACTTTCCGTTTTGTAAACAAACCCACAGCTACGGAGGTCAAGCCAGACTCGTTAGAGAAGAAAGCTTGTAGCCATTCCACTTGTAGATCACAGTGAAGTGTGCGAGGGGACTGTGCTGTGTACGCAAATAACGATGATATTTATGGTTAAAATGATTTACCATCCCAGTTTCTGATTCCGTCATGACTCAGCTGATTCCGTCATGACTCTGCCCATTCCATCCCTCAGCCAATAGGAGCACATTGACATTAAGGATGGACCTTGCCTAAAATCCATCCTCGCGAGCATCAAGTAGGTCCAGAAAACTATGACTGATTTTGACTGGTCTAAAGAAAGCCTCATGAAAACGCAGCTTTATTAGTCATGCTCGTTGCAGTGGTGGCCTCTACCTTCACCTTTACTGAGTTTTCCGTCACTGATTTTGTCTTACCACTAACCTTGAAGATTTTTTTTTCCCTAAAAATTTCTTCAGTTTACTGAAGTCTATATACGTCAATGAATAAAAGAAAATGTACTATACTGTAATGTTCATAGAAAACAAGGTTTTATGCATAACTTTTGTACCGGGACCATCGGCACCACAATTACTCGTAAGCTTTTCTCTCTCTCTCTCTCTCTCTCTCTCTCTCTCTCTCTCTCTCTCTCTCTCTCTCTCTCTAAGCTTTGATACAGTTATATATTTTTTATCATAAACTGAATGATAAATTAACGTAACATCATTTAATTAAGGTATTATAACATGCAAATTTAGATCTATAACGGTAGTCACCATGCCGAATGATGTAGATGAAAATGCTGTCGAAAAGACGGTCAATGCATGCTCGGGAAAATTATAGAACAGTATATGTTATTTCAATGGAAAAAAAAAATAGCAATGCGGTGGCTATTTTTGAGAAAAGCAGCTAAAACGGCACCTATCACATTTCCTTACGGTGTCCACTGCTGTGGCTTTGACAGTTTCCGCGATGATTCAGCATTGCTGTTGGTACCACTTTCTGGCCTTTTTTGAGAAATATGACGAAATCTGAGGAACGCCTCACAAGTAATGCATACTACTTTCTCATAAACTTTCTCCCGATGAGCATAGATCTGCGATGACATTAGGTCTTGATGCTCAGTTTGACGATTTATTTATGTCAGCCATATTGTGGAGAGTTGTGAGAAAACTCTCTGAACTAACTTCTATTACTTTTCCATAAATTCATCCAAAAAGTGTCCGTAGATCCGCTTTGTCATAAATAGTTTCTGTAATAACCCGCACAGTATTGCTGCTCAGCTCCATTCATCTATTATATGCCTTGATGGTGTTTGACCGAGCTTGAACAATTATCTAGCTCATAGGGTTTCTCTGTGCGAATTAAAACTGTCAGGAGCTAGCCAGAATACCTAATTGGTAATAGATGTGTACAGGTTGAAAATAAATGCCTATAATGTTTTCCATCTTTACACCATGATGTCCCATATTTATTTATTTATTTATTTATTCAATTCTATTCTATTATTATTTTTTTTTTTGGGGGGGGCGTGATATGTATTCTTTACATTGATTCATTTTTTTTTTTATGCTGAGCAATGACACTTGAGACTAATATGTTACCAATGTATTCCTATATATTTTGTGATATTTATTGACTTTACTAAGTGAAAATATAATACTTTTAAAGTTATATCATAGGGGTCCCTCAAGGAAGGTTTTTGTGTTCCAATGAGGGGACCAAGGCTCTCTCTCTCTCTCACACACTGTGTTTTGGTTTCTGTTTCCTCCCTCTAACCCCATTATGAGTTAGGACATCGACTTTTAAACCCTTAAATGGTTTGATAGCATCAGACCTGTTACTAACGTGTTAAAGCGGAACCTACCAGAAAATTGAGATATGGGAAGAGATACAGAACAGTCTTGTCAGCTTCTTGTCATCCTAGAGTAAATATGCATATGGGAAGCTGAATTATCCTAATTCCCTGAAATACTCATATGACATTTTTTTTTTCCCACAGCTATGTACAATAATTTCTCTACAGTATTTAGCTGGAAACTATATGAAAGTTCCAACACTTTCAGGGTTAGTTAGTTAGTTAGTTTATTGACAAATAACACATTATATAAACAGATATACTCATCAAAGCAAACAAAACCAAATTTGCCCAAAAAATAAGTAATAACAGTTATCTTGAGGGCTCACTTTCTCCAATCTATCTTGAGTTACTATTTCAGAATACTATTAATTTTGTATAGCTTGATCACTTCATTAATATATCTACACATGTCAGTAATATGTACATTTTCATTAAGTAGACTACTTAACGATGAGAAGTCCAGTGATGCAAATCTGTTTCATAAATCGGTAAACAATGTACATTCAAGTAACACATGTTTCTCATCTTGAGTCGTGTCCATATCACATATACATAATCTCAGTTCTGGTTGGGTTCGGCTCCATCGCCCAGTCTCTATTCTTAAATCACGTGACAGTCTTAATCTTGAAAATGAAGTACGTACATAATCAGGTACGGTATATACTCCCTCGTGTTGTACACCATATGTGTTGGTAAATCTGGATATAATTCCGATCTGTATGTTTTATACTTAGTTGATGATTTGCGGTTTTCTCCTAATAAGGCATATTACTTGGTCAAAAGGGTCACCTGATGGGCCAAATTCTAGGGCATTTTCATAAATTTGTATCCTGGGGTTCTTCCTCTTTGACACAAGCCACATATGAAACGGCTCTTCTCTATCTGCAATAGCCATCTTCTGTCTATGGGTGACTCAACACTGAGTTACAAGCGAAATGGCTTCCTGTACACCAGGAAACCATTTACTACGCTGGGTGGTAACCATATAACCAAATTATGGCGCTTTGTGCTTTAGTGGGCAATTAAGGTGTTCCAATCGGATTGAGCCTGTGCAGGTTTATATCCATGGGGTGGTTGGAGTTTATTGCTCACGTCATTCCACTTAGGGATGAGTGAGGCTGGTCACTCTCATCTAAAATGTCACGACCAGTTTGTCTAGTCCCGGGCTCCTACGCTCCTTATGGGACACCACAGGATTGGGTGATGATGATGATGATGGACAGACTCTGAAAAAGTTTTTTTCTTTCTTTTTTCTTTTTTTCATTGCAATTAGAAACTGAACTGGCCTGACTTCTACTTCAACTAAGCATAAATTAGTATTCGAGTTACATCTGGCACCTAGTGAGGACTTAATTCAGCCATTATATTGTCTATATATTCCTTTTCTGCTCCTACCTAGCCATGATTCCGAACCATATAACAATGAGAAGGACCCTGTTCTTTCAAACACAATACACAAAAGGCATTTCAGTACTTTCTGCGCAAAAAAGTACAAATTTGATTATGACACTAGAATTATAGCTTAATGAAGCGAGAGGGCTGTGTTTATCTTACCATCATCCGTATACCAAACTCCAAGATATAAATAGTTTTCATCATCATGGATTTTACAATTCTGAAGAGTAATAGATACTTTATCGTCCTCGTCATTGTTTATTAAAAAAAAGAATTTGGTTTTCTTTTCATTTACTCTCATTCCGTAGTCTTGGCAATAGTCTAGTAATATCTGAAACTTTGTTTGACACATGTTCCACATCTAACGACAATTTACTGTAACCAGAATGGGTCCTTCTTAGGAGCTTGCTGCTGCCCGAGCTGCTTCACTGTCCAGGTGGCTGGATCGAAAGTGCCCGTGAATCCTGCAGCCTTGATGACTGGCAGCACCGTAGCATACTCTCCTTCACGTCGGCTATCTTGTTTCTCCGACACTTTCGTTGTGATGATTTTCCTCTGATGTTTCAGAGCATCAATAGCTTCCATTAACAACTATTGTTAATGAATAATCTTGTAGGCTTCATCAACTTTGAAAGCTCTTCCACTTCTTGCTTCACATTTGTCAGCTGAGCTACTTCATTTTTCAGACTCTGAATCTCCTCCAGAAAAATCGCATTTGCTGGTTCATTATTTCTGTTTTCAGATATAAGTATTACGAGTGCTTCTTTTAGTTGTGCATTTGTAAGCTTATTAATCAGACTCTATGAAAGAGCTTTAACAGTCATAGTACCATCATACCCAAGCATCTTGACCAAAAGATTGTGATAAACAGGAGAAAACTATGGAGTGGTTACTGTTGTCTCCAACGAAAAAAAAACATTCCATTACAACACACTGCCGCCACTCCGTTGCTATAGGTAACCAAGACGTCACGGCAACATGCGCAGAATCATGTCAAAGCAATCATGGTCTACACTCAATTTTATACTGTCCTATTTTTTCTTCAAATATATGTTATACAAGTTCCTGATCCTCGTCAGCGGTGTCACTGAACATTCATACAGTTCCTGTTATAAGCGATCACATAGTACTTCTAATCACTGTAATTTGAGCATTGTTAAGGAGCTGCTTACAGTAGGTCCTCACGCCTCCATCGCCTTCTGCTACACTAAGTCGTCGAGTGGACTTCAACCAAATTCTGGCATAGTATTCCACTTTTGAGGCTTGGTCCAGCACAGCCATTGTCTGGTTTTTCAAGTACTTTCAAGCCGTGCCCTGAACTGGAACATGTCAATTCTCCCTTGTGTCAACTACTGTGTAAGGAGATACAGCGAATTTATTATAGAATAGTCATCTACAGTAATGTTTCGTCAACATCCCTCATGACCATACCCTTCCTCCAGGAAACTTTAAATGGATAACCCTTAGCAGGGTCAAGAATTTGGCGCACTGTACAGAATTGAAGGATCAGTGCTAACACTAATGATATGTTGTGCCCTTCATCAAGTCATAATGCGGACACTTCTTGATGCTATGTCCATTTATTAGTCCTGTTAAGACGTAGTAACACATTCCAATATTTTGATATATACTGTATATGACTTACATAAATATACTGGTCATAACTGAGCCATGCTTGTCTGCCAACACGTATGTGCGAGAGGATTGAAATGGTTTTAATTATTTATACACTGTACTTATATATTGTAACGTTGGTAGGATTAAGTTAGTGCTTTGTATCTGAAGATGTGGGGAACATTCTAGAAATTAAATGTTATGTTAGTATTTTATATCTGGAGATATGAGGAACATTCTAGATATGAAGTGTTATGCCATAGGATTAAGAAAATGTTTTGTCTAATTATGTAAGGAACATTCTAGAAAATTCAGTATCTTTTTCATTTCTTACTACCTTAGGAATCAGCTCTTGTCATTATTCTTATTGTGTATTGTTAATTTAGGTGCATTATTGCATGGGAGAATGTGAGTTTTCTCCAGAGCTCTCGAATATGCATTATTGCACGAGAAAATGTGAGTCCTTTCTTAGGCGCTAGAATATTCAGGGTTGTGCTTGTAGATGGAAATGAGCGGGTATATAAAGGGACTGTCCAGCCTCCCAAGAGACACACACCACAAAGCCAGCCAGAAGAGAGGCCGTGTGTGCTGGGCAATCCCCAGGCCCTGTCTTCCCCCTGACTATTTTTTTTTAATCGGCCCACACTCCACTGACCGGGCTAATATAAGGCCCGGCTTCCTCTATAGGAGGGAGACATCTTTAAACAACAACAACAACCTCTCAAGACAGTTTTTAGTCAGTAACGGACAGCAAGAGTTTGTGCGCAGTAGCGAGTTGATGAGCCAGTGGCAGTTAGTGGGCGAGAACCAGTCAGACAGCTAGTAGGCAGTCAGTGAGTCCAGAAATAGTGAATCAAACTGTGAGAGTGATTTAGTGATGGAGTCCATGAGTCAGTCAGAAAGTCAAAGAGTGGGAGTCAGTCAGTCAGTGAATGGACAGTGAGCGAGTAGTCATCAGTGAAGACCGAGATAATGTGAAAGAGAAAAGACACAGCGTTTTTCACGTGTACCTAAGCTGTGCCTTGAAGACACAAAACCCTGAAGCGTTCAGCAGCCTTTGATTAACACCCTGGCTTGTCTTTGCATCATTCTTCATGCATCAACGATCCTTTAACGTTTAGCAACTGGTGTAAGGAGTAGAGATACATCTTGAGAGATGGACATGAGTGGACACGTGGCCAAAACGGTTGACATATCTCTGTCAGATATACTGGCAGTGTTGAGAGCACATCAAGAAGAACAACAGAAATATCAACAAGCACAGCTAGAAGGAAAGCAGAAATATATTTGCAGTGATGAAAGCACAGCAAGAAAAACAAATAAAGATATACTCGGAGTGTTGAAAGCACAGCAAGAAGAACAAAAGAAAGAGATATACTTGAAGTGTTGAGAGCCCAGCAAGAAGAAAAAGAAGCCCAAGCACAACACTACTCAAGATTAGAGAGCAACTAAGAGGGCGAGACAGGAACTTCATTTTCTGTGAGAAGAATATGAAGAGAGGGGCCGAGGTTGGAATCAGGAATTTCAGGAGGATCATGAAAAGTGGTTTGAGAAGCAGCAGAATGGGACTAGGAAACTGAAGAAACAACAAGAGGTGGTGTACAGCAAGGCAGAGAGAATAAGTGACCAGATATGAGTGAGGGGAGAGGTTTCATGTATAGTGGAGGATAAAGTGAGAAAGTGAAATTCAGGAAGTGAGTAGCAAGGTCAAAGTCCTTGAAAAAAGTTTGGTTGAGGGTCAGCACCTAGCACACTCCTTAGCTGCCAGTTGCAGATGCATGGAGGGAGATGATGAGACTGAAAGAGTAGCATGCCCAATGGTCATTGACACACGATCAGAGAGGATTTTGGTGCAACTGGATGTGGTGCATCATCGGCAGTTTCAAGAGACTTTGCAGTGGATTTGTGGAGTCACTGGGTACTGCACTTAAATTGATGAACCACAGGGCTTCAGGATGAAGCGGTGAGGAAAGGAGGAGACCCTGGCCGTGTGTGTTGTTGACACCATGGACCACTGAATCATGGGTTTGGACTGCCTGGTGTCTTGCCGCTGCCTACTTGACTTGCATTCGATTCGAATGCCGCTAGGAAGAAAGAGTGTTCCAGTGAAGGCCATGGAGCATGGAAGTCGATTAATGACGACCAGACGGACTACAGTTGTCCCCTCAGAGTCAGAGCTGTTTGCTGCCCTGCAAGATACGTGATATACTGCACACTGCCCTGGGATTGGTGGAGCACAGGAGCCGTGCCATGACAGAAGAAGAAATGATGGTTGGCCGAATCTTGGCTGACCCTACAATGGAAGAAGTACCTGTCATCATAACCAGTTTCTCACTTTGTTGTAAGAAGATACACCCAGGCACAGTTGTGGGGTTGTACCAAGAAGTCAATCAGGAACCACTGAGGATTGTGGTTAAGCCCCAGGAAGAACTGCCTGACCACTATGCCAGGAGTGCCCAGTGTCTGATGAAGCCACAGATGCAGAAGTTGAAAGGCTGATGGTGAAGTACTCTGATGTATTTTTCGCAGGAGACCTGAGCCTGAAAAGTGCACTTGGAGTGAAGCTGAAGACCTGCTGGACACCAGAGATGAATGGACTGTCCAGGAGAGCTGTGGAGTCATTAACATCACTGGTGATCCAGATCTTCGTACCATGAGAGTTAGACAGCAGCGGCGATGGCAACAACCAGATCGTGTGGAAGAATATCCTGTATATAGTGGGTTGTGTCAGGGATGACACTGTTTTGAGGGAGAACCAGTGGTATATCGGTAAGATTAGGTTAGTGATTTATATCTGCTAGGTATACTGCATACTGTAATGTAAACTGGCAGTCCAAATTTTTGTCCTGCTCTCTAGCATAACGTGAATCTCTGTCAACTTAGGCTCGAGCAATGGTGCTTCGGGCGAAGAGGGACGAGAGGTGCCGGAGTGACAGAAAGGGATCAGAGAGAGTGATTTAGAAGCCTGATCCATGGGATTAGTAACCAATATTGTCATAATCACAGATTGGTTCCCTGATAAGGCTGGGCAGTGATACCAAAGGCTTACAGTAATATGACTATGGCCAAGTATTCTATGAGACTGTGGATGTCAGCTGTGTAATATTAAATTTCAGCTTCTGGAATTCAGTGGTGGGGAGAAACGAAGAAACGAAGAGTTTGATGTGTTGAGATTAAGCAGAATACAGAAGGAAAGAGAGAGAGAGAGAGAGAGAGAGAGAGAGAGAA